>CAUYLG010007241.1:0-32750 GCA_963573385.1 Cacajao melanocephalus
TGACTTCTGTAAGCCACTTAAGTAACAGTCAAAGTGACAATATATCCACAATGTGGCCTCTGGCCCTGGGAATGTCCAGAGACCCACACTCTCCTCTCTGCCCAGAAGATGATTTACGGAATCCCCTAAATGTTTGAACCCCTTCACCCTCACCCCCGCCCCTCACCCTCATCTCTGCCCAGAAAGTAATTTACAGAATTCACTAGCTGTCAGAATGTCTAAGGCTCCTCACCCCCACCCCCGCCACATACCCTTACCCGGGAGAAAGGTATAAAAGGTATTAACACCCTCCCTCCGGGGCCACGGGTTGGAGAGACGTGAGTCCTCCGTGGTCGCCGGCAATAAAGACCCTGCAATTTGGCCTACTTTTGTCTTGGTGTTAACTTTCTACGCTCGGTTCAGTACAACAATTTCAGCACTTTGGGAGGCTGAGGCAGGAAGATCACCTGAACCCAGGAGTTAGAAACCAGCCTTGGCAACAAAGCAAGACCCTGTTGCTACAAATATAAAAATAAAATTAGCCGGGTGTAGTGGCACACTCCTGTGGTCCCAGCTACTTGGGAGGCTGAAGTGGGAGGATCACCTGAGCCTGGGAAGTTGAGGCTGCAGTGAGTCGTAATCACACCATAGCACTCCAGCCTTGGGTAACAGAAGGAGACCCCACCTCAAAAAAAAAAAAAAGGAAAGAAAGAAATGTTGATATTCTGAGATTTCCTGTAAGAAACTCCTGATTGGCTGGGCACGTTGGCTTATGCCTGCAATCCCAGCACTCTGGGAAGTCAAGGCGGGCGGATCACTTGAAGTGAGAAGATCAAGACCAGCCTGGCCAACATGGTGAAACCATGTCTCTACTAAAAATACAAAAATTAGCCAGGCATGGATGCACACAGCTGTAATCCCAGCTACTCGGGAGGCTGAGGCAGCAGAATCACTTGAACTGGGGAGGCGGAGGTTGCAGTCAGCTGAGATGGTGCTACTGCACTCCAGCCTGGGCAACAGAATGAGACTCGGTCTCAAAAAACAACAACAAAAAACTCCTGTGACTAGAAGATGTGAGTACTGCGGGCCCTATGTTCCTGGTGGCAGTCTGGAGTGCAGCCTCCACCTCACTGAACTGAGAGAAACTGAGGAATCTTTGCTCAAATACTACAGCCTTTCACTTTCCTTACAAACTATAGATTTTCCTCAATAGCTAGTCTTCATTTGTTCTTTGCTCTTAGAACAGTTTTCAGAGGTTTTTAGTGGTTGGACTTTTTTTTAATTAAAAAAAAAAATCTTTGTAGCAACAGAGCACAGGCTGGTCTCGAACTCCTGGCCTCAAGTGATCTTCCTATCCCAGCTTCCCAAAGTGCTGGGATTACAGACATGAGCCACCACACCTGGCCATGCTTATTTTAAAAATAAATTTTACCAATTTTATAGAGACAGGTTCAGTAGAGATTCTTATGCCATCCTAGCACATTTAATATCCACCCCATGTCAGAAAATGTTCCCAAGTTTGAAATAAAATAGAAATGCAAGCCCTACTCTCTCTTTCATTTTATATATAAACAAAATTAAGACTTTTTTTTTTTTTGAGGTGGAGTCTCACTCTATTATGGTGCAGTGGTGCAATCTTGGAGTGTGGTGGAGCAATCTCGGCTCACTCCAACCTCCGCCTCCCAGGTTCAAGTGATTCTCCTGCCTCAGCCTTCCAAGTAGCTGGAACTACAGGCATGTGCCACCATGCCTAGCTAATTTTTAGTAGAGATGGAGGTTTGCCACGTTGGCTAGGCTGGTCTTGAATGCCTGACCTCAAGCAATCCGCCCACTTCAGCCTCCCAAAGTGCTGGGATTACAGGTGGGCGCTGAGCCACCATGCTTGGCCTTGTACTTTTTCTGTTTAAATACAAAAAATACCACTGTGTTACAATTGTCTACAATACTCAGTGCAATAACATGCTGTCCAAGTTTGTAGCCTAGGAGCAACAGATTACCCCGTACAGCCTAGGTGTGCAGTAGGCTGTACCATCTTGGTTTGTGTAAGTTTACTCTATGATGTTTGCACATTGATGAAATCACCTACTGACACATTTCTTAGAGCTTATTCCTATTGCAAAATGATACATGACTATACTGTCATGTAAAGTCAATAAAGCTTATGTTAGGTGATAAGGAATAAAAGAAGAAAGAACGCAATGGTTACCCCAGGCATGTTGCCAGATCAGAGACTCAGTGCAGGTTTCCATTACATTTAGGTTTCCCAATTCAGTGGCAGTGGTTCACATTGTAAATGTTTTTCTTTTCTCTTTTTTTTTGGGGGGGGAGGGGGTCCAGTTCTCAGTCTGTTACTCAGGCTGGAGTGCAGTGGCACAATCATGGCTCACCGCAGCCTCAACCTCCCAGGCTCAGGCAATCCTCCCACCTCAGCCTCCAGAGTAACTGGGACTACAGGTGTGTGTCACTGTGCCTGGCTAATTTTTGTATTTTTTGTAGAGACAGGGTTTCATCGTGTTGCTCTGGCTGGTCTTGAATTCCTGGGCTCAAGCAATCCTCCTGCCTTGGCCTCTGAAAGTGCTGTGATTACAGATGTGAGCAACTGCACCTGGCCTACAACTGTAAATTATGGTCTACACAGCCAGGCCCTGTGGCTCCTATCTGTAATTCCAGCAACTAGGGAAGCTGAGGCAGGAAGGTTTCTTGAGGCTAGAGTTTGACACCAGTCTAGGCAATGTAGCGAGAAAAAAAAATTTTTTTTTTTTTGAGACAGAGTCCCACTCTGTTGCCCAGGCTGGATTGTAGTGGCACAATCTTGGCTCACTGCAACCTCTGACTCCCAGGTGTAACCTCTGACTCCCAGGTTCAAAATTCTCTTGCCTCAGCCTCCCGAACAGCTGGGATTACAGGCACCCGCCACCATGCCTGGCTAATTTTTTTGTATTTTTAGTAAAGACAGGGTTTCGCCATGTTGGCCAGGCTGGTCTTGAACTCCTGACCTCAGGTGATCCACCCACCTTGGCCTCCCAAAGTGCTGGGATTACAGGCGTAAGCCACCGCGCCCTGCCGAAAAAAATTTTTTAAAAAGCCACTTGACCAAGTGTAGTGGCGTATACCTCTAGTCCTAGCTATTTGGGAGGGCTGAGGAAGGAGGATCACTTGCGTATAGGAGTTCAAGGCTTCAGTGAGGTATAATGGCACCACTGCACTTTAACCCGGGTGACAGAACAAGATCCCAACTCTTAAAACAAAAAATTACGGCCTACATAGACGAGCAATCACACAGCACTTCAAGCATGCTAGGGCCCCCCTCATTAATTTACTTCTTATAGTTGTGGTAAAAGGTGTGTCTTTTGGACCTTCCCAGGGCTGGTGCATGGGTTGTAAATGGCAAATCCACTCTAACATCCCAATACCCCTAAGTCTTTGCATCCCTTCTTCTACAGTAAATAAAGCAGCTTTGGCATTTTAGGTTCATTTATTGTTGGCCACCTTTTGTCCATGTTTCAACCAACCAACCAAGCAGACTGTTAGAGCCCTTTATAAATCCATGAGCTACAATATTAAATGCAGAATGTCTGCTTACTAGCTGGGTGCAGTGGCTCATGCTTATCATTCCAGCACTGAGGATTACAGGGAGACTGAGGTGGGCAAATTGCTTGAGGCTAGGAGTTTGAGACCAGGCTGGACAATATAGCTAGAACCCATCTCTACAGAAAATAAAAATTTAAAAATTAGCCAGGTGTGGTGGTGTACACCTGCAGTCCCAGCTATTCCAGAGGCTGAGGGGGGAGGATGTCTTGAGCTCAGCAATTAAAGGCTGCAGTGAGCTGTGATGACGCCACTGCTCTCACACCTGGGTGACAGAGTGAGAACCTATCTCAGGGAGAAAAAGAAAAGAATCTCTGCTTAGTGGACCCATATCTGTAAATTTGGCCTTGTCCAACTTCATGATCCTTCCACCATTATCACACAACTTTAATATCTATTCCCTGTCCATAAAAATTTTAAAAATCAAGTAATTCTTCTTCTTTTTTTTTTGAGACTCCCTCTGTTGCCCAGGCTGGAGTGCAGTAGCACAATCTTGGCTCAATGCAACCTCCACTTTCTGGGCTCGAGCGATTCTCTTGCCTCAGCCTCCCCTAGTAGCTGGGACTACAGGCACACACCATCATGCCCAGCTAATTTTTTGGTATTTTTTAGTAGAGACGAGGTTTCACCATGTTGACCAGGCTGGTCTTGAACTCTTGACCTCAAGTGATCTGCTCACCCTGGCCTCCCAAACTGCTGGGATTATAGGCGTGAGCCACTGTGCCCAGCCAAAATCAAGTAATTCTTTTGAACTATAGTATACTTCCCTATGGGTCACACTTTCTACCTGACCTTTTGGGTCCTGCTGGGACGTGAGTCTAGTTATGGGTCTAGAAGGAAAGTGGGGTGTTCAGTGTGGGTCTTTCCCAGGCTCTAGAACTTTAAAAATTCTTTTTTCATAAATGACCCAGTCCATGGTACTCTGTTATACCAACACAAAACAGACTAAGACAGGCCTAAAAGGCATATCCTAACTTCACATTGGTTTCTAAGAAAAGCCTGTTGGGGCCAGGCACGGTGGCTCACACCTGTAATCCCAGCACTTTGGGAGGCTGAGGCAGGTGGATCACAAAGTCAGGAGTTCAAGACGCAGTCTGGCCAACATAGTGAAACCCCATCTCTACTAAAAATACAAAAAATCCGTCGGTATGGTGGTGTGTGCCTGTAATCCCAGCTACTTGGGAGGCTGAGGCAGGAGAATTGCATGAACCTGGGAGGTAAAGGTTGCAGTGAGCCGAGATCTCACCATTGCACTCCAGTCCGAGCAACAGTGCGAGACTCCATCTCAAAAAAAAAAAAAAAGAAAGAAAAGAAAAGCCTGTTGAGGCATGAATCCTTCCTTCTCTGCTCTTCTTTTCTTCCTAAGAAGTATTCCAAAGTGGTGGAAAAAAGTAGAAAGGTGCTGCATACCTAAAAATCAAGATCTGTAAACCAGGAGCATTTAAGTTGTCAAGTTGTTGTTTTGTTGTTGTTTGCAGGGACAGGGTCTCACTCTGTCTCCCAGGCTGGAGTACAGTGGTGTGATCACAGCTCACTGTAACCTTGAATTCCTGGGCTTAAGCCATCTCCTGCCTTAGCCTCCAAGTAGCTGGGATTATAAGCATGTGCCATTACCATAACGCCCAACTAATTTTTTAAAACTTTTTGTAGAGACAGGGGTCTCACTATGTTGCCCAGGCTGTTCTTAAACTCCTGGCCCCAAATGTTCCTCCTGCCTCAGCTTCCCAAAATTCTGGGATTACAGGTGTGAGCCACCATGCCCAGCCCAGGAGCATTTAAGTTTTCACTTGACACATGAAAGCCTAATTGTTTCTTTTCTTTTCTTTCTTTAAGAGACAGGGTCTCAATATATTGCCCAGACTAGAGTGCAGTGGCTATTCACAGGCACAATCCCACTGCTGATCAGCATGGGAGTTTTGATGTTCCATTCCAACCTGGGTGGGTTCACTCCTCCTTAGGCAACCTAGTGGTCCCCTGTTCCAGGGAAGTCACTATAGTGATGACAAACTTAGTGCAGACACCCCATAGGCACAGCACACCAAACCCAGAATTCCCGGGCTCAAGGGAGCCTCCTACCTCACCCTTCAAGTAATTGGAATTTCATATTGTTTTTAACATACACACATACTATTTTATACTTCTATTAGTTTACATAAATGTATATAATACCACAATCATCAAGACAGAATACTTTATCACCCCAAAAGAAAACTTTTGTGGTATCAAATTGTACTAAACTCCTCCACTTTTAACCACTATTCTCTTTTAGAACCTTATACCTTTACCTTTTTCAGAATGTCATATAAATGGAACACCAAATAGTCTTATTAGTCCGGTTTTTAAAATTTGATGACTTATTTGTAAACATTTATACAGCACCTGCAGTGTTCTGAGTTTTCTATTTTTGACAGTGCCCAAAATTTTGACAGGTGGTGGCACACATTCCAACTTCAAAACTGAGCGATTCCAGGGCCAGGCGCGATGGCTCACACCTGTAATCCCAGCACTTTGGGAGGCAGAGGAGGGCAGATCACGAGGTCAGGAGTTCGGGACCAGTCTGGCCAATATGATGAAACCCTGTCTCTAAAAAAAAATACAAAAACGAGGCTGGGTGCAGTGGCTCACACCTGTAATCCCAGCACTTTGGGAGGCTGAGGTGGGTGGATCATGAGGTCAGGAGTTCAAGACCAGTTTGACCAACATGGTGAAACCCTATCTCTACTAAAAATACAAAACTTAGCCAAGTGTGGTGGTACGTACCTGTAATCCCAGCTACTCAGCAGGCTGAGGCACAAGAATCGCTTGAACCCAGGAGACGGAGATTGCAGTGAGCTGAGATCGCATAATTGAACTCCAGCCTGGGTAACAGAGTAAGACTCCGTCTAAAAAAAAAAATACAAAAATTAGCTGGGCGCAGTGGTGGGCACCTGTAGTCCCAGCTACTCAGGGAGGCTGAGGCAGGAGAATCGCTTGAACCTGGGAAGAGGAGTTTGCAGTGAGCCAAGATCACACCACTGCACTCCAGCCTGGGTGACAGAGTGAGACTGAGACCCCATCTCAAAAATAAAAATAAAAATAAAAGAGAGAGATTCCATTAGCATTGTGGGCTATAGGCAAGACTATGCTCCCTGTACTTCAAATTTTTCATTCATAAGTTAGGACATACGCTTTGATGGGGCTAGTCAAATGAAATACTAATGACTGGCCAGGCACAGTGGTTCATGCCTGTAATCCCAGCACTTTGGGAGGCCGAGGCAGGTGGATCAGAGGTCAAGAGATCGAGACCATCCTGGCCAACATGGTGAAACCCCGTCTCTACTAAAAATATAAAAATTAGCTGGGCATGGTGGTGCGCACTTGTAGTCCCAGCTACTTTGGGAGGCTGAGGCAGGAGAATCACTTGAACCCAGGAGGCAGAAGTCGTGGTGAACTGAGATCAGTTCACTGCACTCCAGCCTGGGCAACAGAGTGAGACTCCATCTCAAAAAAAAAAAAAAAAGAAAAAAAGAAATACTAATGATTATGCACATTAATTTCCAATGACATATAGTGGTACGCATATATGTCATTGAAATATCGGACAAAATTAGGTATTAATTGTTCTTTAGTAAAACACAAAGCTGTTACTTTTTTTTTTTTTTTATCTTTTCTAACATATGCTGGAGGTCTACCATATGGAAATGATACCCATAGTTTCATGAGCTTTTGGGTCTTTGTGGATCATTAAAACAAAATTACCCATCTACTTCTCTTGTAAAAAAAAGGATGAAAGATTGAAGATATCAAGTGTATCTTTTTTTTTGTTTTTTGTTTTTTTGTAGAGACAGAGTTTCTCTTGGTCACCCAGGCTGGAGTGCAGGGGTGCGATTTTGGCTCACTGCAACCTCTGCCTCCCAGGTTCAAGCAATTCTCCTGTCTCAGGCTTCCAAGTAGCTGAAACTATAGGTGCATGCTGCCACGACCGGTTAATTTCTTTCGTATTCTAGGAGAGATGAGGTTTCATAGTATTGCCCAAGCTGGTCTCGAACTCCTGAGCTCAGGCAATCCGCCCAGCTTTGCCTCCCAAAGTGCTAGGATTATAGGTGTGAGCCACCCTGCCTAGCTGTATGCCTTATTTTTTAACTAAGTTGGGATGAAAATGAAAATGATACCCTCCATTTGTAGCTCGCCACAACTCTAACTTGGATAATTGCCCTCTATATATCCATAGTTCTTTTCAGTGTGTCAACTGGGAAATCACTGTAGATTTGGATAGATATCACTCTGTTCATCGGTTTGTACTATGCAGATGACTGTTACCCTTCTCCAAACTGAGAAGAACTCCATGGTTTTCTGATTACAATTTGTGTCATTCAGTCTCCAGTAAATGCAAAATTATAATGTCAAATAGATGACATGAATGGAATAGAATTGAAATCCCAGAAATATGTATACATACACACACACACACACACAAATGACTTTCAGAAATGGTGCCAAGAATATGCAAAGACTATTATTTTCATAAATTGGTGCTGAGACAACTGGATAGCCAAATGCTAAAGAATGAAGTTGGACCCTTACATCACATCACCCAACATATGGTAATTTGCCAAAACAGATCACAGACCAAAACATAAGAGATGAAATTATAATAATCTTAGGGAAAAAAGGTGGTAAATTTTGATAATCTTGAATCTGGCAAAGAATTCTTACATATTTGCAGGCCAGGCACAGTGGATCACGCCTGTAATCCCAGCACTTTGGGAAGCCAAGAGAGACAGATCGCCTGTGGTCAGGAGTTTGAGACCAGTCTGACCAACATGGCAAAACCCCATCTCTACAAAAAATTAGCTGGGCATGGTAGCACATGCCTGTAATCTCAGCTACTCGGGAGGCTGAGGCAGGAGAATTGCTTCAATTCAGGGGGCAGAGGTTGCGGTGAGCCAAGATCATGACACTTCACTCCAGCCTGGGTGACAGTAAAACTCCATCCCCCCCAAAAAAAAAAAAAATTCTTACATATGCAGCCAAGTGTGGTGGCTCATGCCTGTAATCCCAGTATTTTGGGAGACCAAAGTAGGAGGACTGCTTGAGGCCAGGAGTTTGAGCCCAGCCTGGGCCACATAGTGAGACTCTTGTCTCTATGCAAAATAAAAGAAAAAAACTTCTTACATATGATAGTAAAAGCAAAAATTGATATTTGTGTGTGTATGAATACACACACACACACACACACACACACAAATAATTTGGGCCTCATACAAATAAATAACCTTTGTGCTTCATAAAAATAAATAACCTTTGTGCTTCATAGGACCCCATCAATAGTGAAAATACCCACTATAACACTTGTTCACGGTTGCTAGGAATATAAAATGTGGTAGCCAGTACAGGAACAATGTGGCAGCTACTCAAAAAAATTAAAAACAGTTACCACATGGTCTAACAATTCCACTTCTGGGTATGTATATACCCCAAAAAACTTGAAGAAGGGTCTTGAACAGATATTTGTATGCCCATGTTCATAGGAGAAGTATTTACAATAGCCTCCAGGCCATCAACGGTAAAAGTTAAAATGGATATGATAAGTGCCTGTATTTGTAAACGAGGGCCACAGTTCTTTTAGTTTTCCTTTTTTGTTTTTAAACATTGCCTGGTCTCTCAAAGAAGGTCACTACACAATGATAAACAAGTCAATTCAGCAAGAACATATAAAGATTGTAAATATATATGCACCCAACACCGGAGCACCCAGATATAGGAGTAGAGAATACTTCCAAACTCAATCTACAAGGCCACTATTACTCTGATACCAAAACCAGACAAAGACACATCAAAAAAAGAAAACTATAGACCACTATCATTGATGAATGTTGATGCAAAAATCCTCAACAAAATGTTAGCAAACGGGATTCAACAACACATTAAAAAGATAATGCACCATGACCAAGTGGGATTTATCCCAGAGGTGCAAGGATGGTTCAACATATGCAAATCAATTAATGTGATACATCATATCAATAGAATGAAGGACAAAAACCATAGGATGATTTCAATGGATGTTCAAAAAAAGCATTTAATAAAATTCAACATCCCTTCATGATAAAAGCCCTAAAGAAAACTGAGTGCATAAGGAACATATTTCAACATAATAAAACCCATATATGAAAGACCCATAGCTAGTATCATACTGGATAGGGAAAACTGAAAGCCTTTCCTCTAAGATAGGAAACACATCAAGGATGCCCACTTTCACCACTGTTATTCAACATAGTACTGGAAGTCAGACAAAAGAAAGAAATAAAGGTCTCCAAAATGGAAAGGAAGAAGGCAAATTATCCTTATTTACAGATGATATAATACTATATCTGGAAAAAACTAAAGACTCCACCAAAGAAACTATTAGAACTGATAACCCAATTTAGTAAAGTTGTGGGGTACAAAATCAACATACAAAAATCAGTAACATTTCTATATGCCACAGCAAATAATCTGAAAAAGAAGTCAATAAAGTAATCCCATTTATAATAGCTACAAATAAAATTAAATGCCTAGGAACTAACCAAAGAAGTGAAACATATCTACAATGAAAACTATAAGACATTGACAAAAAAAAATTGAAGAGGACACACACACACACACACACACACACACACACACAATGAAAAGATACTCGTGTTCATGCACTGGAAGAATAAATAGTGTTAAAATGTCCATACTACCCAAAGAAGTCTAGAGACTTAATGTAATCTCAATCAAAATACCAATGACGCTCTTCACAGAAATAGAAAAAACCATCCTAAGATGTATATGGAACCAAAAAAGGCCCAGAATAGCCAAACCTATCCTAAGCAAAAATAACAAAGCTGGAGGAATCACATTACGTGACTTGAAATTATACTAGAGTTACAGTAACCATAATGGCACGGTACTGGCATAAAAACAGACACATAGATCAGTGGAACAGAATAGAGAACCCAGAGATAAATCCGTACATCTATAGTGAACTTATTTTTGACAAAGGTGCCAAGAACATGGGAAAAGGGCAGTCTCTTCAATAAATTGTGCTGGGAAAACTGGATATCCATATGCAAAATAATGAAACAGACGCCTGTCTCTCACCATAAACAAAAATCAAATCGAAACCAGTTAAACATTCAAATCTAAAACTTTAAAATATAGGGAAATTCTCCAGAACATTGAGGTGAGCAAATTTTGAGTAGTACCCTACAAGCACAGGCAACCAAAGCAAAAATAGATAAATGGGGTCACATTAAATTGAAAAGCTTCTGGCCGGGTGAAGTGGCTCACACCTGTAATCCCAGCACTCTGGGAGGCCGAGGCGGGTGGATCATGAGGTCAGGAGATCAAGGCCATCTGGCCATGGTGAAACCCCGTCTCTACTAAAATACAAAAAATTAGCCGGGTGTAGTGGCATGCACCTGTAGTCCCAGCTACTCAGGAGGCTGAGGCAGGGGAATCGCTTGAATCTGGGAGACAGAGGTTGCAGTGAGCCAAGATCACGCCACTGCACTCCAGCCTGGCAAAAGAGCAAGACTCCGTCTCAAAAAAAAATAAAGAGCTTCTGTACAACAAAGTGAAAAGACAAGCTACAGAATGGGAGAAAATATTTGCAGACTACACAACTGACAAGGCATTAATAACCAGAATATAGGCCAGGCGCAGTGGCTCATGCCTGTAATTCCAACACTTTGGGAGTCCAAGGTGGGCGGACTGCTTGAGGTCGAAAGTTCGAGATCAGCCTGACCAACATGGGAAAACCCCATCTCTACTAAAAATATATAATTAGCTGGGCATGGTGGTGCATGCCTGTAATCCCAGCTACTCGGGAGGCTGAGGCAGGAGAATCATTTGAACGTGGAAGGTGGAGGTGGCAGTGAGCCAAGATTGCACCATTGCACTCCAGCCTGGGCAACATGAGTGAAACTCCATCTTAAAAAAAAAAAAAAAAAAAAAAAAAAAGCAGAATATATAAGGAGCTCCAAAAAAGTCTACAGGAAAAAAAAATCTAATAATCAGATTAAAAATAGGCAAAAGATCTGAAAAGACATTTCTCCAAAGAAGGCATACAAATGGTAAACAGGTATACAAAAAGGCCAGCATCATTGAACATCAGGGAAATGCAAATCAAAACTATTATACAATGAGATATCATCTCACTCCTGTTAAAATGGTCTTTATCCAAAAGTCAGGCAATAAAAAATGCTGCAGAGGATGTGGAGAAAAGGTAACCTTTGTACACTGTTGGTGGGAACATAAATTACTACAACCACTATGGAGAACAGTTTGGAGGTTCCACAAAAAAAATAAAAATAGAGCTGCCATTTGATACAGCAATCCCACTTTTAGGTAAATACCCAAAAGAAAGGAAATCAGTATATTGAAGAGATATCTGAGATATCTGCACTCTTATGTTCATTGTGGCATTATTTACAATCGCCAAGATTTGGAAACAACCTCAGCATCCCTCAACAGACGAATGGACTAAAAAAAAAAAAGTTGTAAATACACAATGGAGTACTAGTCAGCCATAAAAAAAAGAATGAGATCCTGTCATTTGCAACAATTTGGATGAAACTAGAGGTCACTATATTAAGTGAAATAAGCCAGGCACAGACAAACTTCACATAAAAATTAAAACAATTGAACTCATGGAGATAGAAAGTAGAAGGATGGTAACAAGAGGCTGGAAAGGGTAGTGGGGGGCTGGGGGAATGGGGAAGTAAGGATAGTTAATAGCCACAAAAAATAGAATGAACGGGTCAGGCGTGGTGGCTCACGCCTGTAATCCCAGCACTTTGAGAAGCCGAAGTGGGTAGATTACTTGAGGTCAGGAGTTTGAGACCAGCCTGGCCAACATGGTGAATTCCCTTCTCTACTAAAAATACAAAAATAAGTACCGCATGGTGGCGTGCACCTGTAATCTCCGCTACTCAGGAGGCAGAGGCAGGAGAATCACTTGAATCTGGGAGGCAGAGGTTGCAGTAAGCTGAGATCGTGCCACTGCATTCCAGCCTGGGTGACAGAGCAAGACTCCATCTCAAAAAGAAAAGAAAAGAAAAGAAAGGAAAAAGAATGAATGAAACCTAGTATTTGCTAGCGGAACAGGACGATTATAGTTATTAAAAAAAAATTGGTTACACATTTTAAAATAACTGAAAGAGTACAATCAGCTTGTTTGTAACACAAAGGATAAATGCTTGAGTTGATGGATTTCCTATTTACCATGATGTGATTATTATGCATTGCATGCTTATATCAAAATATCTCATGTAACCCATAAATATATATACCTACTATGTACCCACAACAAAATTTAAAATTAGAAATGTAAATGTTGCCTGGTCTCTGTGCACCTATAGGGTCACAGTTCTGAGTGTCCCTGTAGCTTTATGCCAAGCCACTGTCCACTGGAGAATATCTGACTCTCCTGATGCAGTCTGGCCTTGCCTCCAGGACACTTCTGCTGTGGGTTTGTCCCTCAAAGGGTCGCTCATTAAGGGGTTCGCTTTAGCTGGAAACTCAGTCTGGCATTCCCTGCGTGCACGCATATGTCCCCATTGAGAAGATTCTTCAGGTAGATGCCAGTGTCCGGCCTGAGGACCTTTTATATCTAGCGTATAAAGTTCTGGTGAAATGCAAATCTCTCTGGCAGGACAGGTTCAGGGACAAAAGCGGAAGCGGGATCGGCTCAGATACCTGATCTCTGTCACTCAGGCAACAGGGGGTGGAACCTCACAAACTGTCCAATCGGAGACGCTGCCGGAGCGGTGGGTGGGGCCGCCCTGTACAAAGGCAAGTGCACAGGCTGGCGCACCTGCCGGTGTGTGTCTCTCCTGCCCTTAACTTCGCTGGGTGGCTCTGCCACAGCCTCTGTCGCTCTGGAACCCGCACTGGCAGCCGGAGTTGTAGTTAGGGCAGGGGGACAGCATGGAAGCGGGGAAATGGTGAATGTGCGGGGCCAGGGATCCCGAGACCTGACGAGCCGGAACCAAGCCTGCCGGGGATCACAGAGGGTCATGGTGGGGAAGGAATCCCGGCTTGGGTGTGGGGTTCGTGCATGGGAGCGGTGGTCCGTGGGTCCCCAGTCTCTTCTTTTTCCCTAGGGGCACCGATTTGCCCCTTAATTTTCCAAACATGTGGAAACAGGATCTGAAATCCACGACCCCGTTTTCCAGCCTTCCTCTCCCTAGGAATGGCAGGAAATCCCTAAATTTGCCAATTCCTCCTTTCATTCCATATGAAGCTTTCCCTCTCCAATTCACAATATTATTTTTCGTCCTGTTAAATACAATTTGTATGAAGCCATTGGTTTGGACTGAGCTCCCGCACTAGACCCAACAGACCAAACCAAAATGAGTTACTCACGGGAACGTTCCTCGCTACCAAGCCCTTCTTTCTATTCCCATCACTAAACATGAGAGGCCAACAGATAAATATGTGGAAATCTAATGTGTAACATGGTCTAGCTGACTACATTATCCTAAACGACTGTAGGCTACTGGATGGATACAGATTCAGAATATTCGTTTAGAAAGTATTAATTTTCTTGTGTAATACATATCACAGACTCATATACTCCTGTTCTCTCTGTGCCACTTTATGAGGATAGAATGTTATTGGGAAGTTAGAGCTTAGGTGCAAGGAAAAAGTCATGACAAGTTAGACTCACAAAATCCTTATACTTTTGAGTTCAGGGCTAGTTCTCACTAACTAGCACCCACATGCACACATACTGATATAAGATGCTAGAAAGATCTTTCCGGCAGAACCACCACAAAGGACCCTGGGCCTTGCTGACTTTGAAAACCAAGTTAACAACTGCAGTCTGCATAGGAACTCATTGATATCTACATTGCTTTGAAGGTGAATTTTCCCATGATTAAATACTTGTAGGGTTTGGCAGTACTTCTCTGGACAAAAACATAAAACTCCCTTTTTCTGGTTTTTGGAAGAAATTATTCTCAACCAGCCACTCCCAGTAGGAGGAGGTTGTCCACCCACTTCTCTCTTTACCAAGCTCTCATGTGAGGCACAGAAGCATGACAGCCCAACCCTTGAGAATGAGAATACCTCAGCCCTGTAATTCCCCTAAATGTGGTTTCTGAAAAAGATTATTAATTCTCTGGTATTTGTGCACAGGGGACATAGTATTTCACAAACCAATTCTGATGCTAGAATTAGCCACTTGGTAAAGCAATAGTACAATAGGAACCCTAGTCTTGGTGAGTCCAGGCAGTAAAATGAGCTGCTTGCATCATCCTGTACCTCTGTAGAGTGGACCTGTACTACTTGCTCATAATAAAGTCCTACTACCTTGTGTGAAAAAGAGACTTAACAATGGTAGGCCTGACACTGCTTATCCTTAGAATTGCCTGCTCACAAAATTCATACTTTGCTGCTATCCAGGAAGTGAGAATTTGGGAGGGACCCCCAGCAACCTAAGTGGTAAGACTGGCTCAGTGTGCCTAAACTGTTTATGCAATCAATGTGTATATGCTTAACTCCTGTTTTTCATCTGAAAGTCTGAACTTTTGTTACATGCTAGGCAGAGTGTCACTATATGATCAGCCCTTAAGAAACACTCTGAAGTCAGCGGGTATGGGGGAACGCTAATAAAAAAAAAAAAAAGAAAGAAAAAAGAAACACTCTGAAGTCAGGTGCGGTGGCTCATGCCTGTAATCCCAGCACTTTGGAAGGCCGAGGTGGGCAGACTGTCTGAGGTCAGGAGTTTGAGACCAGCCTGGCCAAGATGGTGAAACCCATCTCTACTAAAAATACAAAAATTATCTCAGTGTGGTGGTGCATGTCTGTAATCCCAGCAACTCGGGAGGCTGAGGCAAGAGAATTGTTTGAACCTGGGAGGCAGAGGCTGCAGTAAGCCAAGATTGCACCACTGCACTCCAGCCTGGGCAACAGAGCAAGACTCTGTCTCAAAAAAAAAAAAAAAAAAAAATAGCAGAGTAACCAAACCATGAGTAACACAAAATAGGAGACCACATATGAAAAACATCCATCTCCTTGGTACTGAGGAAATGGCCAAATAAAATGTCAGGAAGATCCCATTTCACACTAATTAGAAGGAGAAAAGTTATTCAGTTGGACACTCCAAACTGTCGTTTGAATACAGTGAATAAGTATGGACAAATAAAACAAGAGTCAATTCATATACTCCATTGTTACTTCCTATCAATTTGAATTTGACTGTAAGTCCAGTAATTTTTTTCTCCAGTGTGCAGAGAATTTATTGTGCATTTGCAATCAGCTAGATATACAAATATGATAGGACTGGTATTTTCTGCAAGAGTAAAAAGTCAGTCAGGCACAGCAGCTCATGTACGTAATCCTAGCACTTTGGGAGGCTGAGGCAGGAGGACTGCTTGAGGCCAAGTTTGAGACCAGCCTGGGCAACATAGCAAGACTCCATCTCTTAAAAAAAAAAAAAAAGTGAAGAAGAAATATGAAAATGAAAAACTCCAGGCCAGGCATGGTGGCTCACACCTATAATCCAAGCACTTTGGGAGATGGAGGCAGGCAAGTCACCTGAGATCAGGAGTTTGAGGTCAGCCTAGCCAACATGGTGAAACTCTGTCTCAACAAAAAATTTAAAAATTAGCCAGACATGGTGGCACACACCTGTGGTCTCAGCTACTCGGAAGGCTGAGGCACGAGAATCACTTGAATTCGGGAGTTGGAGGTTGCACTGAGCAGTGAGCCAAAACCGCACCACTGCACTCCAGCCTGGGTGACAGAGCGAGACTATGTCGCAAATTAAAAAAAAAAAGACCAGCCTGGCCAACAGGGTGAAACTCTGTCTCTACTAAAAATACAGAAATTAGTATTGTATCGTGGCAGGCACCTGTATTCCTGGCTACTCAGGAGGCTGAGGCAGGAGAATCGCTTGAACCTAGGAGATGGAGGTTGCAGTGAGCCGAGATCATGCCAGCCTGGGAGACAGAGTGAGACTCCATCTCAAAATAAATTTAAAAAAATAATCAGATGGCTTCTAGCCTCAGACACTAGCATATGTAAAATGTACTGGGAGAGTAAAACTACTAATAAACCTTTAAATGTAATTTCATTATGACTCCATTATTGAAAGTTCAACGGAGGCAAAACTAAAAGATACTACATAGTGAGAAAAAATAGATGGCAAAAGTATGTGGAATAACCAAAAGATCTGGGATGGTGAGATGAGTCAGTGAGAAAATCACGCAACTCAGGACTCTGAAAGCCTACCCTATGCCCATTTACTAATATGGATGATGATTTCAAGCATGTTTATAGTTATTGTTATTAAATCTTACCACAAAATATTTTTTTACTATCTTTTCTAAATATATTTTATAAAACTTTAAAGAGGACTGTAATGCCAGCACTTTGTGAGGATGAAGCAGGAAGACTGCTTAAGGTCAGGAGTTCAAGACCAGCCTAGGCAACATGGTGAAACCTCATCTCTACTAAAAATACAAAAAATTAGCCAGTTGTGGTGGCGCACTCCTGTAGTCCCAGCTACCTAGGAAGCTGAGGTGGGAGGATCACCTGAGCCCAGGAAGTTGAGGCTGTGGTGAGCCATGATTGCACCACTGCACTCCAGCCTGGGGGACCAGGGTGAGACCCTGTCTCAAAATAATAATAATAATAACATTCATCACTTCTCGTCATCATTAGATGTAATATATTGGTTTGTAATCATAAAACATACCTTACATTAAGGCAAGATGTTAAAAATAGGGGTAACTATGAGCTGGGAGTAAGGAGTATATGGGAATGCTCAGTACCATCTGCTCAAGTTTTCGGTATATATACGCCCCTTCCAAAATTCATGTTGAAATTCTAACTCCCAATGGGACGGTATTAGGAAACAGCATCTCTGGAAATTAATTAGGATTAGCTAAGATAATATGAGTAGAGCCTTCAGAAATGGGATTAGTGCCTCTATAAAAAGAAACTGGAGCATTTGCTTCCTGTCTCTGCTCTACCATATTAGAATACAAGAAGAAGATGGTTATCTACAAACCAGGAAGTGGGCCCTTATCAGACACCAGATCTTCCAGCACCCTGGACTTCCCAGCATCCAGAATTGTGAGAAATAAATGTTTGTTGTCTGAGCCACACAATCTATGGTAATTCGCTATAGCAGCCCAAAGTGACTAAGCCAGTACAGAACTTTAACATACGTTAACGAATACCAAGGCTTGAAAATTTAGAGTAATCAGGACATCATGGTAGTAGCAGAGAGATGGACTGATAGGCTAATGAAATATAGCAAATTGTGAAACCAGAGCATCTATTTAAAGGTCCATGAACCTATGATAGAGCAGTTATTGCCAGGCAGGGATAGAAATTATGGCCACTTTAACACACAAGGCAGTGACAAATGGTTATCTCCA
Organism: Cacajao melanocephalus; assembly: GCA_963573385.1. Taxonomy (NCBI): domain Eukaryota; kingdom Metazoa; phylum Chordata; class Mammalia; order Primates; family Pitheciidae; genus Cacajao; species Cacajao melanocephalus. The sequence continues at coordinate 17,964 of CAUYLG010007241.1, forward strand.
GGAGAATGATTCTCATCATCTTCATATAAAATAATTAATAATAGAGTTTTTCTATACTACTCTATATAATAACATAATTTTTTTTTCTCAGCTCACTGCAACCTCCGCTTCCAGGTTCAAGGAATTCCCCTGACTCAGCCTCCTGAGTAGCTGGGACTACAGGCGCACGCCACCACGCCCAGAGACAGAGTTTCACCATGTTAGCCAGGATGGTCTCAATCTCCTGACCTCGTGATCCACCCATCTTGGTCTCCCAAAGTGCTGGGATTACAAGTGTGAGCCACCACACCCGGCGCATAACATAATTTTATGTTACCTTAGCATTCATTTTGTATATGGCTTTAACTTTCTCAGACCAGAAGCAGGGCTCAGTCACCCTTGACACAGTTTCCACCTCTGCACATCCTCCCATTTCCTCAATGTGATCAATCAGGTATCTGTCTTATATAGCTGCTTCCTGGTGAACATCCTCTTCACGAAACAGCCAGTTACAACCTACTTGACTCACCCCACTCTCTCCCACACCCCACATGGCCTGCAGACAGAATGCAGTGACCAGCTCTCAACTACAGTGTAACCCTGTGGAACTTGTGCCTACTCATTCTAAACCCACCCTCTACAACTCCCCAAGGAATACTTGCTTGGGTTAACACCATGGCCCTCAATAATGCTTGGGCCGCAGGCTCCTTTTTCTCTGCTGCTTACTACCCACTGGTTGAACATTTGTGTCCAAAGCAGCTCCCCTCTTCCCACTGACCTGCGATGCATCCTGTCCTCCTCTCAGGGATCTTTAAGTAGACTGCTTCTGTTATTGTGTTTTGTGTAGTTGCCTCTTCTGTGCCTCACCTGACCAACACACCCCAACTGAACTTCTTTCCCAGTCAGGGTTTTCCAAGACAGTGACTGTATTGTAAAGATAAACTAGATACGGCCCAGGCACAGTGACTCATGCCTGTAATCCCAACATTTTGGGAAGCCGAGGCAGGCAGATCACTTGAGGTCAGGAGTTCAAGACCATGGTGGCCAGCATGGTGAAATCACGTCTCTACTAAAAATACAAAAATTAGCTGAGCATGGTGGCACACACCTGTAGTCCCAGCTACTCAGGAGGCTGAGGCAGGAGAATTGCTTGAACCCAGGAGGCGGAGGTTGCAGTGAGCCGAGATCACTTCACTGCACTCCAGCCTGGCAACAGAGCAAGATTCAAAAAAAAAAAAAAAAAAAAAAAGATAAACTAGACAGTAGACAGACAAGAACCACAAGGGCATCTGCTAGTAGAAACAAGCTTCCTGTAAGAAGGACAGCTGGACACTGGTCTGACATGTAGACACTAGGCCTTCTGTCAGGGTAAAGATGCATCCCTTGAAAATCCCCTGCAGCTCTGCCAGGGCAGGGCTAGAGTTTATAGCCAGCAGCCTCCAGAGAGACCACAGGCCAAATTAGGAAAAAACTACAACACCTGTGAAAGACAAAACACAAACACTTTCAGAAGTTACAGGCAAATTTTTTTTCCGACTTCACGGTAGGGAGAATTTTCCTATATAAGAAGATAAGGCTGGGCGCGGTGGCTCACACCTGTAATCCCAGCACTTTCGGAGGCCAAGGCAGGCAGATCACTTGAGGTCAGGAGTTTGAGACCAGTCTGGCCAACATAGAGAAAACCCACCTCAATTAAAAGTACAAAAATTAGCTGGATGTGGTGGTGCATCCTTATAATCCAGCTACTCAGGGGGCTGAGGCAGGAGACTTACTTGAACCCAGGAGGGAGAGGTTGTGTAGCAGGAGTGGCCGTGGGAAATGGACCTCTTGAACACCAAATAAAGGAGGGAAGAGTTTATTCGGTCGGGAGACCAGGCAGTAATTTGTTGAAAGCCCAGCTCACTTAACAAAGGAAAGTTCTGCCTTTATATAGACTTATACTTTAGATGTTACACGTGGAACAATCTTAGGTTTATAGCTTTAGGAATCACATATGAAAGGGTTCTGGTTTACAGTTTTAGGACTCACATGTGAAAAGGTCTCTGTTTACAGTTTCAGGAATCACACATGAAAGGGTTCTGGTTTACAGTTTTAGGACTCACATGTGAAAAGGTTTCTGGTTTGATCTTGTTTTAAGTAAAAATGGTGTCTTCCAGAGAGTTTCCCCAAGACCAAGCATGTTATTTTCAGGAAGGAGATTCAGGAGGCACCAGCTGGCCTGCTCTCTCTTCTATTGAGATGCACAGTGGATGACAGAGGGGGAGGGAATCCCAGATGCCTGGGTCTCCTTCCTCAGTTGCAGTGAGCCAAGATCACATCACTGCACTCTAACCTATGCAACAGAGGGAGACTCAGTTACTAAAAAGAAAAGGAAAATAAAGTAGGTCCCAGTGGAAAAGAGAGACAAACTCAACTCTATCATAATTAATACAAATACATAATATAAATATTATATATAAGATTAAAATTATTATAATTAAAATGTGGAATGGAGTGATAACGTGCACCACGATCTGGGAGAAAATATTTACAATCCCTACAAATGAAGAATAATTAGTGTGCAAAGAGTGTTAAAAAAAAAAAAAAAAGGTAGCTTTACAGACGCTGCTGCTGCCACCACTGGGAGCCCCTTACCACCAGCCATGGTTAACCCCACCACGTTCTTCAACATTGCCATCGACGGCAAGCCTTTGGGCCATGTCTCCTTTGAGCTGTTTGCAGACAAGTTTCCAAAGATAGCAGAAAACTTCTGTGCTCTGAGCACTGTAGAGAAAGGATTTGGTTATAAGGGTTCCTCCTTTCACAGAACTTTTCCAGGGTTTATGTGTCAAGGTAGTGACTTCATACTCCATAATGGCACTGGTGGCAAGTCCATCTATGGGGAGAAACTCCTGAAGCATGCAGGTCCTGGCATCTTGTCCATGGCAAATGCTAGACCCAATACAAATAGTTCCCAGGTTTTCATCTGCACTGCCAAGACTGAGTGGTTGGATGGCAAGCACGAGGTCTTTGGCAAGGTGAAAGAAGGCATGAATATTGTAGAAGCGATGGAGCGCTTTGGGTCCAGGAATGGCGAGACCAGCAAGAAGATCACCATTGCTGACTGTGGACAACTCGGATAAGTTTGACTTATTATTTATCTTAACCACCAAACCAATCCTTCTGTAGCTTAGAAGAGCACCCTCCATACCATTTGCTCGCAGTATCCTACGATCTTTGTGCTGTTGCTACAGTTTCCTTTGGGTTCCATGCTTTCCTTATTCCCTTCCATGCCTAGCTGAATTGTAGAGTTAAGTTTATGATTACGAAATAAAAAATAAATAACAAAAAAAGGTAAAGAAAGAATACAATAAACATAGAAATGAATTAAACAAAAAAATACCTGAAAACTATTTCGGAGAAGATAAAAGACCACATCGGAAAAATATTTGACACCAATGGTAATCAGTAAAAAGCAGTATGTAATTACATAGAGATTGTGTTTAATACTAGAGGAGCACAAATAAATAAGTTTGATAATTCCAAGCATTGGCAAATTGCAAGGAATAAACACACATGCATGAGCGGTCAGATGGTTCATCGATATACTCCATCAGTATTTCCTAGTAAATATGAACTTATCCATGATATTCAAGTCAGTAATTTTTTCTCAATGTGTAAAAACTTTATAATTTAGCACTTGGAGACAGAACAAGAATGACATTGTCACCAGGATCAATAAACTTGAAACATTAGTCCACAAGCAATAGAATGAAGTCTCAGACAGCAATGTATGTGCAACAGACTGAGGCAAAGAAACCAAAACAGCCTTTCAGTGTAACGTTAATTGTAATAGTAATACCAATATTAACTTGCTGAAAACTCAAAATAGCCAAAACTCTGCTTGGCGGTAAATAGATGGTAAATTTATAAAGAATAACAAAAAAAATTACCATCATGATCATCTCTGGATGCGGAAGGGAGGTGAGATGAAGATGACATACCAGTGCCGCCAAAGGCCTATTTACCTGAGTCATGGGTCCATGTGTGTTTATATTATTATTTAAACCAAGCGTAAGTATTTTATTTCTAGAATTCTCTTTGCTTCTTAGACTCAATCCAACCAGATTCTCAACCAAGACAATAATGCTCTTACACTCAAATCATGGAATAAAATTCTTGAATGCTTCAGCAAACTATAATTAGATGACAGCAAGATTCTGTAAAGAAAATGAGTGTGAAGCCGCTCTGCCTGAGTGGCTCAGAACTCTGAGAGATACACCTGATTGGGAAAAGACTTGCCCCAATAAAGACTTTAACTCGAAGGTCAGTCTCTCCCAGGCTCCCCACATGCTGGTTGAGTTTGCACATTCCTTACAGCTTCCACTTTCCTTTAGGCCTGACAGGCATGCTGCCCTCTTTTTGGGAGGTGATCTCTTAGCCTTCTGCTTCACCCACATTACACAAGGAAACCAACATTCAGAAAGCTGGACACATTTCCAAGCTTGGTCCCACTCCCATGAAGCTGTAGCCAGACATGGCTCACTTCTACAAACTGAAAGAGGAAAACTTGAGCAGTTGGCAAGTTGAATTCTGGGTGCTCCACACACTCTATTCTCCCCTCATCATAGTTGGAAATCACTTTCTCCTCCAGGGTCTCAACTCTCATCAGTGACCAAACATTCCCCACGTATCAGTTAAGGTTGTGACTTGTGATGCCTTTTTTCTAACACTATTTCTAACACCAAATACGCAGTGTTTACTGAACACCAAACTATTCTCCAAAAGCTGAGTGTCAACAACTCGGTTCTGACACCACTCAAAGTTAGCAAAGACCCAGCAAGTTCCAGGCTTAGTCCCACAACATGGCCTCCAGTTCACAGGCCAATCTCAAGCCCCGGGGGCCATCCACACTCCTGAACAACTGTCTACATACCTATGTATAAGGCCAGACACAGACTCTCCAAATTCCCATTCTTTGCCTCATGAACAATTAGCTGAATAGCTTTGTCTTCACTAATCAGTTTAAACAACATACCTGTGAACCCACACTTTGGTTAAGTTTCTTTCCTTCTTCCAGGTCCCTGAACTTCTACCACCTTGAGTAGCCTGAGCAAGAACCCAACCCTACCTTTATGACCCCTCCTAAGAACAGGCTGATCTCAGGAAAAAATATTCTCTAATCTAGCATCTGATTTTGCCCCCCTCCATCCTGCCCTCTCACTCCCACTTTATTACTAACCTAGCTTGCTCCTCCCTATGAAAGAAAACTCTACTCTACCTAACCTTTGAGATGCTTGCAAATATTATACTTGGTGCTTTCCTCCTATTGCTACAATACTGCGTTCAAATAAAGTCACTTCTTACCTAAATCTGGATTTGTTTTATTTGAGGGCATCTAGAAACAGCCCCAGGGCAGTAACAATCACCCCCACAGAAAGATCCCACACCTAACTGCATCTGCCTGTGGATCCCCTAGGAAATCTGCAGCACAGTCCTGCCAGGAAAAATTAAATGGGCCTTCAGTGACCTTCCTTTACAGGCTCAAGATTGGCCTTAGCTTGGAGTCACTGGCCTAAGGCCTCTGCTCCCCACCAAAGGGTAGTCATTTACTCTTTTTCTCTATTCGACAAGTTTTTATTGAGTTATCTACCCTGTACCAGGTACCAGTCTAAGTATTGGGGAACAAAGACTAATAAGCTCCCTGCAATCAAGGAACTTATGACCATATGATAACATGAAAAACAAGCAACAATTTTTAAATGTCAACCATGTTAGTCTACCTATTGCAAGGGGATCTTGATCTGGAAGGCAGCAATTGTGGGAAACAGTAATAGCTGACACCCAGTGCTCTAATTCAATCTTCGCAGCAACCCTATGAGGTAGGTATAATTATCATCTCTTGTATAAGTGAGGAAACTGAGGCATGGAGAGGCAAGAGCACAGAGTCAGTCAGTGGTGCGGCTTGGATTCAAACCAGAACAGCCTGATTTCAGAGCCTGTGCTTAGCCATTTCTCTCTACCTAGAGGGTGAGAAGCAGGGTACGGAAAAAGGGAAGCCACCCTCCTCCAGCCAGAGCCATAGTAGTGGAAGCTCACCTCTTACTAGGTAGCTTTGCCCGCAAAAGGGTTAATTCCTTCCCTTGCATCTGCTTTGTATGATAATAATAAGTCTGTTGCTTTATAAACAGGTACACCTCACAAGAGTAGGAGAAAGGACCAGAGCTCTGCAGAGGCAAGCTCTGATTCTCACAGTGAGGACCAGCCCATGGCAACACTGGAAGGCATGCAGGTCTTCCCTAAGTGTTCTCCTAAGCTGTAAGTGGTAATGGAGTGGTGGTTTGAGTCAAAAAATTCTGGTATCAAATCCTGGATTTGCCACTTATTAGCTCTGGGACTGTGAGCTACTGATTCTTTCTAAAACATAGTCTTCCCATCTGTACTGTCAGCAGACGGAATTATGTCCACATATTCTTCACTCTATGTCCTAGACTCCTTTTCCCTCCTCTGTGACTCTTCTGTCCTTCACTTCTATCAGGTGTTACGTTCTTAAGTCTTGTATCAGAAACTGGTTCAGATGGTAAGCTTAGCAGGCAAGCAGTTTTCATCATGGAGATCAAGAAAGTGGTAAATGGCTGTGTCTTCATTGGTTAGGAATCAATCTGGCTACCTCTATCTTTTCCCTTGTAAACCTTTTAACATAAACATCTTAGATTATCCTGGGATTTTTAAATTAATATTATTATTTTAAATCCTGGGATTTCCTAGTTGCTTCCTTTCTGGCAAGTCTGATCTGGCTGGTCTATAAACAATGCAGAGGTAGGAGTGGGCTGGAGGGCTGGGATGGTGCTGAGGGCCTGATGCCCTCTAGCGGCCAGGTGCAGGGGTGACTGCAGCATCCCTGTGAGGAACGTTGCAGAGGGATTCTGGTGCCAAGTCAGGAGCTAGACCAGTGGTTCTCAGTGTGGTCCTTGGACCAGCGACAGCAGCACCTGGATGCTTTGCTAGAAATGAAATTCTCAGGAACACCTGAAACTCTAGGTCAGAAGCTCTAGAATGGTGGTGGGCGGGGGGTGGGGGGGAGCCTGAGTTTTGTCAAGCCCTCCAGGGGATTCTGATGGACCCTGAAGCTTGAGAACCACAGCCCTCTAAAGTCATTCCCTCAGACTCCCTGTTCTCCTGCCTGTAAACCAAGAAGAGATATGCACAGAACAGCTGTGGAGCTACCCAGGGGAGATGTGCTGAAGGCTGTGTCTGGTATTTACTTATTTTATTTTTGGAGACAGGGTCTCGCTCTTTTAACCAGGCTACAGTGCAGTGGCGCGATCCTAGCTCACTGAGCTCAATCTCCCAGGCTCAAGTGATCCTCCCACCTCAGCCTCCAGAGTAGCTGGGATCACAGGTGCTTGCCCCCACATCCAGCTAATTTTTATATTTTTAGTAGAGATGGGGTCTTGCTATGTTGCTCATTCTGGTCTCAAACTCTTGGGGGCTCATGTGATCCTCTGGCACTGTCCTCCCAAAGTGTGGGATTACAGGTGTGAGCCAATGCGCATGTCTGGCCCACTTACTTTTAAAGGAGAAAATACCCAGTGTTCAAGAAACCCCTCAAAATCACTCAAACTCACTGTTTATGTCTATAGAAGGAAAAGAAATTGAAAAGCATTTGTATTTTACAGCTCAACAACAAAAGCATAAATATCCCTTTCCAACAATAAAGATGACATTTAATTACTGTCATTTAATTATTATTTCCACGACAAATCATATAGTCAACAACCGTATTTGAACACCTTCTTGGTGTTGCCAAATCCTATCCCATAGAATTTAGCATTAATCTCCAAATTCCAGAAAATAGGAAACAGAACAAAGTTATCCACTGTAATAAATTTTCCACCCTGCAAAGGAGAGGAACTGATGTTTTGGTGAATCTTTGTAATTCACAAATTTACCATACTTCTTTATGGAAATGTATTCATTTTAATGTAGGCACAATAGGAGGTTTTTCCCTAATTCTATTCCCTTGTAGCATTCCCAAGGATAAGTCCTGGAATTCCATTTGAAATTACCCGAAAAAAAGAACAGACTTGAGGAACATAGACTTTCTTCTGGGGAAGGAAAAGAGAATTATTAACAAGTGAAACATGAGACGAACTTTTTTCTGAAATTCTCTTTCTTGTCTCTTTGTAAATATTTTATCTTTTTTTTTTTTTTTTCTTGCTCTGTCACCCAGGCTGGAGTGCAGTGGTGCAATCTCGGCTCACTGCAACCTCCACCTCCCGGGTTCAAGCGATTCTCCTGCCTCAGCCTCCCGAGTAGCTGGGACTGCAGGTGCGTACCACCACACCTGGCTAATTTTTTATAATTTTAGTAGAGACAGGGTTTCACTGTGTTAGCCAGCCAGGATGGTCTGGATCTTCTGATTTCATGATCCACCCACTTTGGCATCCTAAAGTGCTGGGATTACAGGCTTAAGCCACTGCACCCCCGACATTTTATCTTATCTTTTAAGCTTTATTGATAACGTACATTTTACATTTAATGAAAAGTGAGATAAATGAACAAACCTTTTCAAAGTGACAAACCCATGGAGAGGCAGTGCTGACCTAGAACACAGGCATGTCTGACTCAAGGGTTAGGTCAGGTCATCCTGTCACATGGGACACCCCCTCATCCTCAGTGAAGTGCTGAGTGACCACCATCCCAAGAAAAGACAATGCACTGTACATCCCCGTGTACTCAAAGTGCATTTTGCTTTTCCATTTTCTTGCACTGCCATGCTTGGATAGGTTTTCTCTTGTCCTTTGGTACAGTTTTTCTCCCTTCAGCAGTCTGAGAGAATCCAGAAGGCAAGAATCAATACCCTCAATACCAGCATCTGATTGGCTGACCTCCCCCCCATCCACAAAGGAAGAGAAACTGGGGTGGGGGAAGAAAAACCGAGTGCCCCAGGGGTTGGCTATTTATTTGAGGGGGATACCAGGAGACTCCTTCCAGCCCAGGGCATCTAGCTGCTTCTCTGAGAGGCCCCAACCCCATCTCTGAGAAGATAACCCAGAAGTTCATAATTCACTAGATCCTCCAAGAGACTTGGCAGCTGTGGGCATCTTGGGTCAACCCTAGGCAGTTCTGAAATCCAGGACCAGGGAAAGACAGAGGGTGAGCTGATGACACATCACCCCATAAAGTTTCCAAAAAGGAACCTCAACCCAAAGACATTCTGATAAGGTGTCTGTGCCTAAGGAAGATGAAAGGAGAGACACAAAGGTTTTCTACGGTAGAGCGTCAGGTGGCTACTCTCTGCTTTCCTCTCAGAGGAAAATTTCAGGAAGAGAAAACAAATCTCTTAAAAAGAGTCATACATTACTTTGTAGGGAAAAACTAATAAATAATTCTAACACTGTATTTGTTGGAAATGTAGAATGACGGACAAAAAGCTGATAAAGTCGTAAACCGGAGAGGGAAAGTTGGCCTTTGGAAATGCAGCGAGGAATTTATTCGCAGCCCCTGTAGGAGACAGGGTCATGTCTTTGGGACCCTGCTTCCCATACATTTAGAAGACTTGGAGGGAAACCAGTACCCCAGGGAAAGATGAAGGAATGAGGATCTCACAGACCACAGTTCCTCCCACACGAACCCTATACCTGAGGCGGGATTCCGCCTATGACCCTCCCGTGACCCCCGCACAATGTGGAGAGACGCGGGGCTGTGGGTGCGGGGCTGGGGCAGCAGTCGCTGCGCAGGAACGCAACCGGATGCCCGGGGTCCCGGCAGCTAGCCCAGACCCACCTTGCGAGCGAGGGGACCAAAAACGAGCTGCGCCAAGGGGGACTCAAGTCCCAGACCCCAGAGTCACCGCAGGAAAGCCCAGGTACTTCCACAGCTGGATCCGGCCAGTTCCAACCAGACCCTCCTGCAAGTCTAGGAACTCCACGCCCCGCACATGCACCATTTCCCCACTTCCAGGTGTCCTGGCTTCCTTATTAAGGCTCCTTTGGTCAGAGCAGGTCACAGCGAGACAGAGGATGCAGCAGTGCCACCTGTTGGCGTCCTGGGAAGAAAGGACCTGCTCCGCCGACTTGCTGACCGTTGTCAGGCATCGGCATCCCGGCGGCGCACCTGATTGGACTGTTCAGAGCACACCCCTCCGTCGCTGATTGGACAGATTCGGGCTCCGCCCTCTGTGTCATAGAAGTCATCTATTAGGTGGCTGCAAGAAGCCAGATTGATAGGTCGCAGCCATAGACAATAGCAGGCCCAGGTTCCTCCTAGCAACCAAACCAGGCTCTGCTGGAGGCATCAATACAATTGTCCACTGGCTTGCCAGAGCTACTCCTGGCCTCTTCCTGTACCCAGTGGGCCCTTTCAGCCTCTTCCAGGTCACAGATGTGCACAGGAAATTCCAGACTCAGTGTCCAATGGAGAGATCTCCTTCCCTCAGAGCAAGAGGGAAGCTGAGTCTAAACCAGCCCACACTGGAACAGGAGGGAGGGTCTGATGTCCTCCAGGGATCAGGAATTTGGGACGGGGCAGTTGGTGCCATGGCCAAGCCTTCCTCTCACCTTCCCTCTCAGTCTACTCATTTTCAGCCCAGAAAATAAAAACATGCCAACGTGGGAATCAAATTAATAAAGGCGTGAAAAAATTATTAAATGCATAGTTATATGGCAGCATTATTCCATAAGGGAATCAAAAGGAAAGCAAACACTTGAACTAGCTCGGGCAAGCAGCCTCTTTACCCACAGTTCACATGGATAACCTGCATTCAGGTTTCACATATTCTTGATCTTGGGAGTCAGACTCTGACTACTGACATGGATGCCCAGAGTCCTTCAGACTCTCCTGATGAGGTAGGGAAACCTAAAGATTTAACTCTGGGAGCTCAACATGCCCTCATGTACCCTCCACACAGTGTAGAAAAGCTGCCTCCTTCAAGACCTTCATTAGCACCTGCAGGAAACTCTCACCTGAAGTCAGATTAAGGTTCTAATCTACACAAACTATCAAATACATAAACTCTTTCTCCAGGAGGCAACCAAATGAGTCTTTATCTGACCCTGACCATCCCAGATTTACTTCATATATACAAATTACAGTTGGACTGCAGTGACCCTAAGTGTGCCACAACAAACACACTACCCAGAAAACGGTCCCAAGCCAACCGGAGTTATGGCCTGAGAAAGGATAGAACCCCCTAAACATAGCTTCACAGGAGTCTTTTGCTTTCCCAGACTCTGCTTCTCAGAATATGCATTCCTGCAGCTGTTCTGAGCAAGGGAGGACACCTATAGAGAGAGCAGGCTGCCCAGGAAGCCACATGGGGAGCTCCATTTCCCTCCCTTTGCAGGCTCCAGCCTGGCCTCAGCTTGGAGTCACTGGCTGCAGGCGCTGGTGATCACTGCAGGTTCTCACCAGCATTGATCAGCTAAATGAGACAAAGACTCTCAGTCATACTGTTTGAAAAATAAACCAGCAGAGCCCCAGGTTTCCTCCTGCGTTTATATATAAAGCCGAGGAAAAAAATCCTGAAATATTGTATATATATTAAAACACTGGAGTGGGCATAATAGTTCATGCCTGGAATCCCAGAACTTTGGGAGGCTTACTTGATTGAGCCCAGGAGTTCAACACCAGCCTGGACAGAACAGGGAGACCACCCCTCCACCATCTCTAGAAAAAAACTTAAAAAATTAGCAGTGCATGATGATGTACACCTATGGCTACTCGGGAGGCTTAGGCAGGAGGATTACTTGAGCCTAAGAGGTCAACACTGCAGTGATTCCAGCATGGGCAACAGAACAAGACTCTGTCTCTAAAAAAAAACACTTAAATAAATAAAAATATTTTAGGCCGGGCACAGTGGCTCATGCCTGTAATCCAAGCACTTTGGGAGGCAGAGTCGGACAGATCACGAGGTCAAGAGATTGAGACCATCCTGGCCAACATGGTGAAACCCCATATCTACTAAAAATATAAAAAAATTAGCCAGGTGTGGTGGCACGCACCTGTGGTCCCACCTACTCAGGAGGCTGAGGCAGAAGAATCACTTGAACCCAGGAGGCAGAAGTTGCAGGGAGCCAAGACTGTGCCACAGCACTCCAGCCTGGTGACAGAGCAAGACTCCGTTAAAAAAAAAACAAAAAAAAAACAAAAAAAAACCTGTCACATGCTATATAAAGTACTTTAAATCAAAACTGCAAAGAGACAAAGAAGGACATTAAACAATAACAGATTTATTTACTGGGAATCTATGACAAATGTGTGTGTGTGTGTGTGTGTGTCTGTGCACCTGTGAATGTCACACTAAGGTTCCAAATATATAAAGCAAATATTGATAGACTGGAAGAAACATCTAGAAAAAATAAAAATAAATAAATAAAAATATTTTAAAATTGGCAAATACATATTCCTTTGAGGAAAAAAGGAGAATTGCTTGAACCTGGGAGGGAGAGGTTGCAGTGAGCTGACATTGCATCACTGCAATCCAACCTAGGCGACAGAGTGAGACTCCACCTCAAGAAAAAAAAAAATTTACACATTTTTACCTATTATATGAATTATCTATTATATGAATTTTCCATACCTGAGAAGGTCTTTCCCACCTTTTCTGGACACTATATGCTGCTTAATTTCTTCCCATATTCTTAAAGATTTGTTTCTGGGCGAAAAACGTCTATTTGCTTAAATTATCATATATATGTGATTGAGATTCGTGTGCAGAGGAAATGAAAATTATCTCTCCTCAATAAAGGGAGGTGGTTATCATGGGCCCTGGGTCTGGGAGTGGAGTCCAGGTCTAAAGTGTAGCAGGGAGGAGACAGGGGAGTCAATCCTGGGGATCAAATCTAAATGCCTAATAAGATCCAAATAGACTCTGGAAGAACAGGTCCCTCATGGATAGAAAAACAAAAAAAGGCCTGGCGCAGTGGCTCACGTCTGTAATCCTAGCACTCTGGGAGGCGGAGGCCAGTGGATTGCCCGAGGTCAGGAGTTCCAGAGCAGCCTGATCAATATGGCAAAACCCCCTCTCTACTAAAATTACAAAAATTAGCCAGGCATGGTGACGTGCACCTGTAGTTCCAGCTACTTGAGAGGCTAAGACAGGAGAATTGCTTGAACGCGGAAGGCATGGTTGCAGTGAGCCGAGATCGCGCCACTACACTCCAGCATAGGCAACAGAGCAAGACTTCGTCTCAAAAAGGAAAACAAAAGCAAAAAAGACAGTGCTCAGAACAAGTAGGAAAGAGACCTAGAGGACAGGTACAGTGGCTGACGCCTGTAACCCCAGCACTTTGGGAGAGTGAGATCAGGAGTTCAAGACCAGCCTGGCAAACATGGCGAAACCCATCTCTACTAAAAGTACAAACATTAGCTAGGTGTGGTGGTGCGCACCTGTAATCCCAGTTACTCAAGAGACTAAAGCACAAGAATCTCCTGAACTCGGGAGGCACAGGTTACAGTGGGCCGAGATCATGCCACTGCACTCCAGCCTGGGCGACAGAGACTCCAGCTAAAAAAAAGAGAGAGAGCCCTAGAGTATCTTGGTATGCTGAAGGTCCCACAAAGTCTGTGAAGTACTGTAGCCTTTTTCCCATATTTGTGGCAAACATACATAAACTTCACCATCATAATTTTAAGTGTACAGTTCAGTGCCTTTAAGAACATTCATACTAGTGTGCAACCATCACCACCATCCATCTCTAGAACCTTTTTTATCCTGCAAAATTGTAACTCTATTGCCCATTAAATAAGTATGCATTACCCAATTTCCCTAACCTTTGGCAAATGATATTGTACTTTTTCTATCAATATGACGCGGTGGGGGAGCAGGGCTCTGACCGCAGTAGCGGCGCAGGGACAGGATAGGACGTCCGGGATTCCGGCTCCAGGCCAAGACCCACCCTGCGGTGAAGGGGGCCGAGGGGGCCGAGGGCCAAGCTGTGCCAGTGGGACTCGGGTCCCAGACCCCAGAGTCGCCACAGGGAGGCCCAGGTCCCTCCACAGCTGGATCTAACTGGTTCCAACAAGCCCCTCCTCCAAATCTAGGGACTCCAGGCCCTGCTCATGCACCATTTCCTGGCTTCTGGGTGTCGTGGCTTCCTTATTACAGCTCCTTTGGTCAGATCAGGTCACAGCGCGACAGAGGCTGCAGCAGTGACACCTGTGGCGTCCTGGGCAGGAAGGACGTGCCGTCCCCCCACCCCCTCACCACGACTTGTTGACCATTGCCCAGGCATCCTGGCGGCGAACCTGACTGGACTGCTCTGAGCACACCCCGGCGTCTCTCATTGGACAGATTCGGGCTCCGCCCCCTGCATCATAGAAGTCATCTAGTAAGTGGCTGCAGGAAGCCGGATGGATGGCAGGCCTAACTTCCCGCTGGCAACCAAACCAGGCTCTTTGGAGGCACCAACACAATTGTCCACTGGCTTGCCAGAGCTACTCCTGGCCTCTTCCAGTATTGAGTGGGCCCTTTCAGCCTCTTCCAGGTCACAGATGTGCACAGGGAATTCCAGACTCAGTGTCCAATGGAGAGATCTCCTTCCCTCAGAGCAAGAGGGAAGCTGAGTCTAAACCAGCCCACACTGGAACAGGAGGGAGGGCCTGACGTCCTCCAGGAATAAGGAATTTGGGATGGGGCAGTTGGTGCCATGGCCAAGCCTTCCTCTTACCTTATCTCTCAGTCTACTCATTTTCAGCCCAGAAAATAAAAATATGCCAACGTGGGAATCAAATTAATAAAGGCGTGGAAAAATTATTAAATGCATAGTTATATGGCAGCATTATTCCATAAGGGAATCAAAAGGAAAGCAAACATTTGAACTAGCT
>CAUYLG010007242.1:0-12970 GCA_963573385.1 Cacajao melanocephalus
TCCGTCAATACCTAGTTTATTGAGAGTTTTTAGCATAAAGAGCTGTTGAATTTTGTCAAAGGCCTTCTCTGCATCTATTGAGATAATCATGTGGGTTTTGTCTTTGGTTCTGTTTATGTGGTGAATTACGTTTATAGACTCGCGTATGTTGAACCAGATTTGCATCCCTGGGATGAAGACTACTTGATCATGATGGATAAAACTTTCAATGTGCTGTTGCAATCGGTTTGCTAGTATTTTACTGAAGGTTTTTGCACCTACGTTCATCATGGATATTGGCCTGAAGTTTTCTTTTCTTTTTGAGTCTCTGCTGGGTTTTGGCATCAGGATGATGTTGGTCTCATAAAATGATTTACGAAGGATTCCCTCTTTTTGGATTGTTTGGAATAGTTTCAGAAGAAGTGGTACCAGCTCCTCTTTGTATGTCTGGTAGAATTCTGCTGTAAACCCAACTAGACTTGGGCTTTTTTTGTTGGTAGGCTATTAATTGCTGCCTCAACTTCAGCCCTTGTTATTGGTCTATTCAGGGTTTCAACTTCTTCCTGGTTTAGGCTTGGGAGGATGCAAGTGTCCAGGAATTTTTCCGTTTCTTCCAGGTTTACTGGTTCATGTGCATAGAGTTGTTTGTAGTCATCTCTGATGGTGGTTTGTATTTCTGTGGAATCTGTGGTGATATCCCCTTTATCATTTTTTATTGCATCTATTTGATTCTTCTCTTTCTTTTTTATTAATCTGGCTAGTGGTCTATTTTGTTGATCTTCTCAAAAAACCAGCTCCTCGATTTATTAATTTTTTGAAGGGTTTTTTGTGTCTCTACCTCCTTCAGTTCTGCTCTGATCTTAGTTATTTCTTGTCTTCTGCTAGCTTTTGAGTTTTTTTGATCTTGCTCCTCTAGCTCTTTCAATTTTGATGGCAGGGTGTTGATTTTAGATCTTTCCTTGCTTCTCATGTGGGCATTTATTGCTATAAATTTTCCTCTAGACACTGCTTTAAAGGTGTCCCAGAGATTCTGGTATGTTGTGTCTTTGTTCTTGTTGGTTTCAAAAAACATCTTTATTTCTGCCTTCATTTCATTGTTTGTCCAGTCAACATTCAGGAGCCAGTTGTTCAGTTTCCATGAAGTTGTACAGTTCTGAGTTAGTTTCTTAATCCTGAGTTCTAATTTGATTGCACTGTGGTCTGAGAGACTGTCTGTTGCGATTTCCATTCTTTTACATTAGCTGAGGAGTGATTTACTTCCAATTATGTGGTCAATTTTAGAGTAGGTGTGATGTGGTGCTGAGAAGAATGTATATTCTGTGGATTTGGGATGGAGAGTTTTGTAATTGTCTATTAGGTCTGCTTGGTCCAGATCTGAGTTCAAGTCTTGGATATCCTTGTTAATTTTCTATCTCATCGATCTAATATTGACAGTGAAGTGTTAAAGTCTCCCACTATTATTGTGTGGGAGTCTAAGTCTCTTTGTAGGTCATTAAGAACTTGCTTTATGTATCTGGGTGCTCCTCTATTGGGTGTGTATATATTTAGGATCGTTAGCTCTTCTTGTTGCATTGATCCTTTTACCATTATGTGATGCCCTTCTTTGTCTCTTTTGATCTTTGGTGGTTTAAAGCTTATTTTATCAGAGACTAGGATTGCAACTCCTTTTTTTTCCTCTTCATTTGCTTGGTAAATCTTTCTCCATCCCTTCATTTTGAGCCTATATGTATCCTTGCATGTGAGATGGGTTTCCTGGATATAGCGCACTAATGGGTTTGACTTTTTATCCAATTTGTCATTCTGTGTCTTTTGATTGGGGCATTTAGCCCATTTACATTTAAGGTTAATATTGTTATGTGTGAATTTGATCCTGCCATTTTGATGCTAGCTGGTTGTTTTGCCCATTAGTTGATGCAGTTTCTTCATTGTGTCAATGCTCTTTGCCATTTGGTACATTTTTGGAGTGGCTGGCACTGGTTGTTCCTTTCTATGTTTAGTGCTTTTTAGGAGCTCTTGTAAGGCAGGCCTGGTGGTGACAAAATCTCTCAGCAATTGCTTGTTAGTAAAGGATTTTATTTCTCCTTCGCTTATGAAGCTTAGTTTGGCTGGATATGAAATTCTAGGTTGAAAGTTCTTTCCTTTAAGGATGTTGAATATTGGCCCCCACTCTCTTGTGGCTTGTAGGGTTTCTGCTGACAGATCCACTGTGAGTCTGATAGGCTTCCCTTTGTGGGTAACATAAGCTTTCTCTCTTGCTGCCTTTAGCATTTTTTCCTTCATTTCAACCCTGGTGAATCTGATGATTATGTGCCTTGGGGTTGCTCTTCTTGATGAAGAGCACTCTTCCTCTTTGTGGTGTTCTCTGTATTTCTTGGACTTAAATATTGGCCTGTCTTGCTAGGTTGGAGAAGTTCTCCTGGATAATATCCTGAAGAGGGTTTCCAGCTTGGATTCATTCTCTCCATCACATTCAGGTACACCTATCAAATGTAGATTATACATGTATAATTATTATTATACATAATCCCATATTTCTTGAAGGCTTTGTTCATTTCTTTTTACTCTTTTTTCTCTATCTTGCCTTCTCATTTTATTTCATTTAGTTGATCTTCAGTCTCTGATATCCTTTCTTCTCCTTGGTCAATTCGGCCATTGAAACTTGTGTATGCTTTGCGAAGTTCTCATGTGGTGTTTTCCAGCTCTGTCAAGTCGTTTATATTATTCTCTGTTTATTCTAGTTAGCATCCCATCTAATCTTTTTTCTAGGTTCATTAGTTTCTTTGCATTGGGTTAGCACATGTTCTTTGAGCTCTGAGAAGTTCATTATTACCCACCTTCTGAAGCCTGTTTCTGTCAATTCATCAGATTCATTCTCCATCCATCTTTGATCCCTAGCTGGTGAGGAGTTGTGATCCCCTGGACGAGGAGAGGCATTCTGGTTTTGGGTGTTTTCATCCTTCTTGTGCTGGTTTCTTCCCATCTTTGTGGATTTATCTACCTGTGGTCTTTGTAGTTGGTGACTTTTGGATGGGGTCTCTTAGTGGACGTCCTTTTTGTTGATGATGAAGTTATTTCTTTCTGTTTTTTAGTTGTCCTTCTAACAAAGAGGCCCCTCTGCAGTAGGACTGCTGGAGGTCCACTCCAGACCCTGCTTGCCTGGGGATCACCTGCGGTGACCTCTCATTCTCTCTGGGAACTACACTCCAGAGCTGTTCCTATTCAGCCACTTTGGATCCGGAAGAGGTTTGTCAAAGGATACAAAATTACAGCTAGATAGGAGGAGTGTGTTCTAGAGTTCTACAGTATTGTAGAATGACTATAGTTTAAACCAGTAATATGTAATTTCAAATAGCTAGAAAGAGGATATTTAATGTCTGCCCCCAAAAAAATAATGTTCAAGATGATATGCTAATTACCCTGATCTGATCACAAAACATTATATGCACCAAAACATCACTGTATACCCCATAAATATGTACCAAAAAAGTCAATTAAAACTTTCAAAGAAACCAATTTTTAAAATATTTTTTTAAAAAGTACCCAAAAGGAAAGCATGTCAAACTAGAACTCTTTACCTAGTGACATTATCTTTAAAAAATGAAGGCAAGGCTTGTAGTGGTGGTTCATGCCTGTAATCCCAGCACTTTGGGAGGTCGAGGCGGTTACATCACTTGAGGTCAGGAGTTCAAGACCAGCCTGGCCAACATGGTGAAGCCCTATCTCCACTAAAAATACAAAACTTAGCTGGGCATGGTGGTGAGCACCTGCAGTCCCAGCTACTCGGGAGGCTGAAGCAGGAGAATTACTTGAACCTGGGAGGCAGAGGTTGCAGTGAGTGGAGAGTGCACCAGTGCACTCCAGCCTAGGTGACAGTGAGACTCTGTCTTATAAAAATAAATAAATAAAGGCAAAATAAAAGTTTAAGATAAACCAAGCTGGCAGAGCTCATCACTAATGCACCTGAACCATACAAAATGTTAAAGTTCCTCAGGCAGAAGAGAAACCATACAAAATACAAATCTGGATCTACAAAAAGTAACAAAGAGCCCTAACAAAGGCAAGTATGTGGGTAAATACAAAATATGTTGTCTGTCTAAAACAAAATAACAACAATGTTTTGTGAGGTTAACAGGATATGCAGAAGCAACACAGAGGGTAACAACAGCACAAAGACTGGGGCCTGGAAGAATACTGTCATAAGGTTCTTGTGCATAACATCAAGCAGTAGGAGAGTACTTGAAGAAAGATGGTGATAAGCTAAAGATGTCTGCTGTAAATCCTAGACAACCACTCAACAAACAGATAGTCACTGTACATTATAAGCGTATACTATCCCAGACTCACCCTTATTATACAAGTCTATAATGAGTTCACGTTTGTCCTTGTTTATTAAAACCATCTTCCTTCTAATTTGTCAGATCTTTTCCTAAATGGCCAGAGTGAGTCCCCGCATGGTCATCATAACTGCTAAATAAACACACTCGCAGGTTATCACAAAATTACCTAACTCTTATAACAAACTAGAATTTCCAATTATTTTAAATTGTATACCTTTAAAATTACTTTATACTATTAAAAACATATACAATACATATATTACATTTTATGTACCTGTTCTATATTTTCTGTAAAACCAAAGAGCCTTTGGTCAAAAGTTAAAAATTCCAACTTGATCCGAAGTGGGAAAGCAATAAAGATAAAAATTATTCATGCCCATACATAATAAATCTGCCTGCTCCTTCCCATTTTCTATACCAATATAACTTGCATTATATTGGGAGGCTTAATATTAGAGCTTGCAGGCAAGGGATATCTCCAATAAATCATTTTCTGTACAGTCTTTAAGAGAGCCTTTGAATTTTTACTTTTCCAAAGATAAGTGTTCAATAAACATCACTTTGAATCTCCTTTCAAATATATTCAATCCTCATCCTGGCTGTTTCCTCCCTTTAACCCCCAAAAATCTATCACAGAAGAACTGGCTTAAGCTTCACGAGTAGATAGTGTATAAATCATCTGCATCCTTGCTGGTACAACGTCTTTTAGCCGAACTGTGACACAGCAAAATTATTTATCTCAATACCCATTTTCCTCCTGGTTCTAACTTTAAAATGGGAGTAAGTGGGAATGTGGGCTTCAATGCCCCCTATCTGCCATCACATCCAGGATAATTAGTCATAGTTTCTTTGACTACAAGTCTTTCAAAACGTTAAGTTATTACAATTTTGCTGGAGCATGATATATTCTCCACAACCCCCCTTCCTTCCACTGCCTTAGAACATATATTCTTTGGTACTTGGAAGGAACTTGATTTGTTTTGGAGCTAAATAATCACTTGAGATGAAGCATAACTGAGATCTTATTAAAACTTCATTTAAAAATAAGATGCGGCCAGGCACAGTGGCTCATGCCTGTAATCCCAGCACTTTGGGAGGCTGAGGCAGAAGAATCTGAGTCCCAGAGTTTGAGACCAGACTGAGAAACGTGGTGAAAATCCACTTCTACAAAAAATATAAAAATTAGCTGGGTGTGGCGGCAAATGTCTGTAGTCCCAGCTACTTGGGAAGCTGAAATGGGAGGATCTCTTGAGCCTGGGAGGTCGAGGCTGCATGAGTCATGATTGCACCACGGCACTCCAGCCTGGGTGACACAGCAAGACCCTGTCTCAAAAAATAACAATAATAAGATGTATCAAATTTGGTATTACAACTATGCAGCCATAAAAAGGAACAAGATCATATCCTTTGCAGGGACATAGATGGAGCTAGAAGCCATTATCCTCAGCAAACTAATGCAGGAACAGAAAACCAAACACCACATGTTCTCACTTAACAGCGGGAGCTGAATGATGAGAACACATGGTCACACGGAAAGGACCAACACACACTGGGCCCGTCGGGGAGGTGGGTGGGGAGGAGGAAAAGCATCAGGATGAACAGCCAATGGATGCTGGGCGTAATGCCTAGGTGATGGGTTGATCTGTGCAGCAAATCACCATGGCACCTATGTAACATACCTACCCATCCTGCACATGTACCCTGAACTTAAAAGCTGAAGATTTTTAAAAAACTGAGTATTACAGGTGTTTCACAGAAATTCTTGGTGGAGCAAAGCAATCGACACAAAAATGCTAATGTGATTTCTGCTATGATTATAGGCAGCTGTTCTTTTAAAACTATATTTTAGTTAAGTAAATCCTCCTTAAATTAATTTCTTTTTTCATTGTTGTTGTTGAGACAGTCTCACTCTGTTGCCCAGGCTGGACTGCAGTGGCACAATCTTGGCTCACTGCCTCTATCTACTGGACTTAAGTGATCCTCCCACCTCAGCCTCCCAAATAGCTGAGACTACCAGCATGCACCACCATGCCCACCTAATTTTTATATATTTAATAGAGACAGGGTTTCACTACATTGGACAGACTGGTCTCAAACTCCTGACCTCAAGTGATCTGCCCACCTTGGCCTCCCAAAGTGCTGGGACTACAGGCGTGAGCCACCAGATGTGGCCCCTTTCTTTGTTTTTTAAAATAAAAAATCAATTTTGATGAGAGCTGGCAAAGATGGCCAAATAGGAAAAGCTCCTGTCTGCAGCTCCCAGCAAGATTGACGCAGAAGGCAAGTCATTTCCTCATTTCCAACTGAGGTACCCAGTTCATCTCACTGGGACTTGTTGGACAGTGGGTACAGCCCACAGAGGGTAAGCCGAAGCAAGATGGGGCATTTCCTCACCTGGGAAGTGCAAGGCGTTGGGGGATTTCCCTCCACTAGCCAAAAGAAGCCATGAGAGACTACCAAGAGGAATAGCGCACTCAAGCCCAGATACCGCGTTTTTCCCACAGTCCTCGCAACCGGCAGACCAGGAGATTCTCTCCGGTGCCTACACCACCAGGGCCCTAGGTTTCAAGCACAAAACTGGGCAGCACTTTGGGCAGACTCCAAGCTAGCTGCAGGAGTTGTTTTCTTTTCATACCCCAGTGGTACCTGCAATGCCAGCGAGACAGAACTGTTCACTCCCCAGGAAAGGGGGCTGAAGTCAAGGACCCAAGGGCTCTCGCTCAGTAGGTCCTACCCCCACAGAGCCCAGCAAGCTAAGATCCACCAGCTTGAAATTTTTGCAGCCAGTACAGCAGTCTGAGGTCAAACTGGGAAGCCTGAGCTTGGTGGGGGAGGGGCATCTGCCATTGCTGAGGCTGAGTAGGCGGTTTCCCCCTCAGTATAAACAGAGCCACAGTGAAGTTCAAACTGAGTAGAGCCCGCAGCAGCTCAGCAAGGCTGGGCTTTGACTGCCTCTAGATTACCCCTCTCGGGGCAGGGCATCTCTGGAGAAAAAAAGGCAGCAGCCCAGTCAGGGACGTATAGATAAAACCCCCATCTCCCTGGGACAGAGCACCTGAGGAAAGGGGTGGCTGTGGGTGCAGCTTTAGCAGACCTAAATGTCCCTGCCTGACAGCTCTGAAGAGAGCAGCACATCTCCCAGCACAGCATTTGAGCTCTGATAAGGGACAGACTGCCTCCTAAAGTGGGTCCCTGACCCCTATGTATGCTGACTGGGAGATACGTCCCATTAGGGGCTGACAGACACCTCATACAGGAGAGCTCTGCCTGGCATCTGGCAGGTGCCCCTCTGGGCGAAGCTTCCAGAGGAAGGAATAGGCAGCAATCTTTGCTGTCCTGGTGATATCTCCACTGGTGATACCCAGGCAAACAAGGTCTGGAGTGGACCTCCAGCAAACTCCAGCAGATCTGCAACAGAGAAGCCTGACTGTGAGAAGGAAAACTAACAAAAAGGAATAGTATCAACATCAACAAAAAAGACGTCCATTCAGAGACCTCATCCAAAGGTCACCAATATCAAAGACCAAAAATAGATAAATCCAAGATGGGAAGAAAACAGCACCAAAAGGCTGAAAATTCCAAAAGCCAGAATGCCTCTTCTCCTCCAAAGGATCACAACTCCTCGCCAGCAGGGGAACAAAACTGGACAGAGAATGAGTTTGACAAATTGACAGAAGTAGGATTCAGAAGGTGGGTAATAACAAACTCCTTTGAGTTAAAGGAGCATGTTCTAACCCAATGCAAGCAGGCTAAGAACCTTGAAAAAAGGTTAGACAAATTTCTAACTATCATAACCAATTTAGAGAAGAACATAAATGACTTCTTGGAGCTCAAAAATGCAGCATGTGTATGAAGCATACACAAGTATCAGTAGCCAAACTGATTAAGCAGAAGAAAGGATACCAGAGATTGAAGATCAACACAATGAAATAAAGCAAGAAGACTAGAGAAAAAAAAAGAGTGAAAAGAAAAGAACAAAGCCTCTAAGAAACATGGGACTATGTGAAAGGACCAAATCTGTATTTGATTGGTGTACCAGAAAGTGATGGGGAAAATGGAACCAAGCTGGAAAACACTCTTCAGGCTATTATCCAGGAAAGCTTCCCCAACTTAGCAAGGCAGGCCAACATTCAAATTCAGGAAATACAGAGAACACCACAAAGATAGTCCTCGAGAAGAGCAACTCCAAGACATATAATCGTCAGATTTACCAAGGATGAAATGAAGGAAAAAATGCTAAAGGCAGCCAGAGAGAAAGCTTATGTTACTCACAAAGGGAAGCCCATCAGACACACAGCAGATCTCTCAGTAGAAACCCTACAAGCCAGAAGAGAGTGGGGGCCAATATTCAACATTCTTAAAGGAAAGAATTTTCAACCCAGAATTTCATATTCAGCCAAACTAAGCTTCTTAAGTGAAGGAGAAATAAAATTCTTTACAGACAAGCAAAGGCTGAGAGATTTTTGTCACCACCAGGCCTGCCTTACAAGAGCTGCTGAAGGAAGCACCTAACATGGAAAGGAAAAACCGGTACCAGCCACTGCAAAAACACACCAAATTGTAAAGACCACTGACAATATGAAGACACCACATCAACAAGCAAAATAACCAGCTAGCGTTATAACAGGATCAAATTCACACATAACAATATTAACCTTAAATGTAAATGGGCTAAATGCCCTAAGAAAAAGATACAGACTGACAAATTGGATAAAGACTCAAGACCCAGGCTGGGTGCAGTGGCTCATGCCTGTAATCCCAGCACTTTGGGAGGCCAAGGTGGGTAGATCACAAAGTCAAGAGATTGAGACCATCCTTGCCAACATGGTGAAACCCTACCTCTAGTAAACAATACAAAAACATTAGCTGGGCATTGTGGCACAAACCTAAAGTCCCAGCTACTCAGGAGGCTAAGGCAAAAGAATCGCTTGGACCCAAGAGGTGGAGGTTGCAGTGAGCCGAGATCGCACCACTGCACACCAGCCTGGGTGACAGAGTGAGACTCTGTCTCAAAAAAAAAAAAAAAAGAGTTAAGACCCATCTGTGTGCTGTATTCAGACCCATCTCACATGCAAAGACACACATAGGCTCAAAATAAATGGATGGAGGAATATTTACCAAGCAAATGGAAAGCAAAAAAAAAAAAAAAAAAAAAAAAAGCAGGGGTTACAATCCTAGTCTCTGATTAAACAGACTTTAAACCAACAAAGATCAAAAGAGACAAAGAAGGGCATTACATAAAGGGATCAATACATCAAGAAGAGCTAACTATCCTAAACATATATGCACCCAATACAGGAGCACTCAGATTCATAAAGCAAGTTCTTAGAGACCTACGAACAGTCTTAGACTCCTACACAATAACAGTGGGATATTTTAACATTCCACTGTCAATATTAGACAGACCAATGAGACAGAAAATTAACAAGGATATTCAGGACTTGAACTCAGCTCTGGACCAAGTGGACCTAATAGAAATCTACAGAACTCTCCACTCCAAATCCACAGAATATACATTCTTCTCAGCACCACATCACACTTATTCTAAAATTGATCACATAATTGGAAGTAAAACACTCCTCAGAAAATGCAAAAGAACAGAAATCCTAACAGTCTCTCAGACCACAGTGCAATCAAATTAAAAGTCAGGAGTAAGAAACTCACTCAAAACTGCACAACTACATGGAAACTGAACTGAACATTTATCCTGCTCCTGAATGACTATTGGATAAATAATAAAATGAAGGCAGAAATAAAGATGTTCTTTGAAACCAATAAGAACAAACATACAAGGTACCAAAATCTCTGGGACACATTTAAAGCAGTGTGTAGGGAAAATTTATAGCACTAAATGCCCACAAGAGAAAAGAGGAAAGATCTAAAATTGACACCCTAATGTTACAATTAAAAAAAAAAACACAGAAGCAAAAACAAACAAATTCAAAAGCTAGCAGAAGACAAGAAATAACTAAGATCAGAGCAGAACTGAAGGAGACAGAGACAGGAAAAACTCTTCAAAAAAAAAAAAAAAATCAATGAATCCAGGGTTTGAAAAGATCAACAAAATAGACTGCTAGCCAGACTAATAAAGAAGAATAATCAAATAGATGCAATAAAAAAATGATCAAGGTGATATCACCACTGATTCCAGAGAAATACAAACTACCATCGGAGAATACTATACACATCTCTACGCAAATACACCAAAAAATCTAGAAGATATGGATAAATTCCTGGACATTTACATCCAAGACTAAACCAAGAAGAAGTTGAATCCCTGAATAGACCAATAACAAGTTCTGAAATTGAGGCAGCAATTAATAGTCTACCAACCAAAATAAGTCCAGGACCAGATGGGTTCACAGTTGAATTCTACCAGAGGTACAAAGAGGAGCTGTACCATTCCTTCTGAAACTATTTCAAACAATAGAAAAATAGAGAATCCTTCCTAACTCATTTTATGAGGCCAACATCATCCTGATACCAAAACCTGGCAGAGACACAACTAAAAAAGGAAATTTCAGACCAATATCCCTGATGAACATCCATGTGAAAATCCTCAATAAAATGCTAGCAAATCAAATCCAATAGCACACCAAAAAGCTTATTCATCATGATCAAGTCGGCTTCATCCCTGGGATGCAAGGCTTGTTTAACATACGCCAATCAATAAATATACTCCATCACATAAACAGAACCAAAGAGAAAAACCACATGATTATCTCAACAGACGCAGAGAAGGCCTTTGACAAAATTTGACAGCCCTTCATGCTAAAAACTCTCAATAAACTAGGTATTGATAGAACATCTCAAAATAATTAGAACTATTTATGACAAACCCACAGCCAATATCATACTGGATGGGCAAAAACTGGAAGTATTCCCTTTGAAAACCAACACAAGACAAGAATGCCCTCTCTTACGACTCCTATTCAACATAGTATTGGAACTTCTGGCCAGGGCAAGAAAAAGAAATAAAGGATGTTCAATTAGGAAAAGAGGAAGTCAAATTGTCTCTATTTGCAGATGACATGATTGTATATTTAGAAGACCCCACTGTCTCAGCCCAAAATCTCCTTAAGCTGATAAGCAATTTCAGCAAAGTCTCAGGATACAAAATCAATGCGCAAAAATCACAAGCATTCCTATATATCAATAGCAGACAGAGAGTCAAATCATGAGTGAACTCCCATTCACAATTGCTACAAAGAGAATTAAATACCTAGGAATACAACTTACAAGGGATGTGAAGGACCTCTTCAAGGAGAACTACAAACTACTGCTCAAGGAAATGAGAGGACACAAACAAATGGAAAAACATTCCATGCTCATGGTTAGGAAGAATCAGTATCATGAAAATGGCCACACTGCCCAGAGTAATTTATAAATTCAATGCTATCCCCATCAAGCTACCATTGACTTTCTTCACAGAATTGGGAAAAAAAACACCTTAAGTTTCATATGGAAGAAAAAACAGCCCACATAGCCAAGACAATCCTACGCAAAAAAAGCCAAGCTGGAGGCATCACACTACCTGACTTTGAACTATACTGCAAGTCTACAGTAATAAAAACAGCATGGCACTGGTACCAAAACAGAGATACAGACCAATGGAACAGAACAGAGGCCTCAGAAGTAATGCCACACGTCTACAACCATCTGATCTTTGACAACCCTGACAAAACCAGTGGGGAAAGGATTCCCTATTTAATAAATGATGTTGGGAAAACTGGCTAGCCATACGCAGAAAGCCAAAACTGGATCCCTTCCTTACACCTTATACAAAAATTAACTCAAGATGGATTGAAGATTTAAACCTAAGACCTAAAATCATAAAAACCCTAGAAGAAAACCTAGGCAATAGCATTCAGGACATAGGCATGGGCAAGGACTTCATGACTTAAACACCAAAAACAATGGCAACAAAAGCCAAAATAGACAAATGAGATCTAATTAAACTAAACAGCTTCTGAACAGCAAAAGAAACTATCATTACTGTGAACATGCAACCTACAGAATGGGAGAAAACTTTTGCAATCTATCCATCTAACAAAGGGCTAACATCCAGAATCTACAAAGAACTTAAATTCATAAGAAAAAACAACCCCATCAATAAGTGAACAAAGGATATGAACAGACACTTCCCAAAAGACAACATTTATGTGGCCAACAAACATATGATAAAAAGCTCATCATCACTGGTCATTAGAGAAATGCAAATCAAAACCACATTGAGATACCACTGCATGCCAGTTAGAATGGCGATCATTAAAAAAAAATCAGGAGACAACAGATGCTAGAGAGGATGTGGAGAAACAGGAACACTTTTATACTGTTGCTAGGAGTGTAAATTAGTTCAACCATTGTGGGAGACAGTATGGCGATTCCTCAAGGATCTAGAAATAGAAATACCATTTGACCCAGCAATCCCATTACTGGGTATATACCCAAAGGATCATAAATTGTTCTGTTACAAATACACACGCATACATATCTTCATTGCAGCACTGTTTACAATAGCAAAGACTTGGAACCAACCCAAATGCCCATCAATGTTAGACTGGATAAAGAAAATGTGGCACATATACACCATGGAATACTATGCAGCCATAAAAAGGGGATGGGTTAAACCCCACCGTGTTCTTCGACATTGC
>CAUYLG010007245.1:0-19322 GCA_963573385.1 Cacajao melanocephalus
TAATGGGATTGCTGGGTCAAATGGTATTTCTGGTTCTAGATCCTTGAGGAATCTCCACATTGTCTTCCAAAATGGTTCAACTAATTTACACTCCCACCAACAGTGTAAACACGTTCCTATTTCTCCACATCCTCTCTAGCAACTCTTGTTTCCTAACTTTTTAATGATCATCATTCTAACTGGACTGAAATGGTATCACATTGTAGTTTTGATTTGCATTTTTCTAATGATCAGTGATGATGAACTTTGTTTCATATGTTTATTGGCTGCATAAATGTCTTCTTTTGAGAAATATCTGTTCATATCCTTTGCCCACTTTTTGATGAGGTTGTTTTGTCCTGTAAATTTGTTTAAGTTCCTTGTGGATTCTGGATATTAGCTCTTTGTCAAATGAATAGATTGCAAAATTTTTCTCCCATTCTGTTGGTTGCCGATTCACTCTAATAATAGTTTCTTTTGCTGTGCAGAAGCTCTTTAGTTTAATTAAATCCCATTTGTCAGTGTTGGCTTTTGTTGCAATTACTTTTGGTGTTTTAGTCATGAGGTCTTTGCCCATGGCTATGTTTTGAATGGTATTGCCTAGGTTTTCTTCTAGCATTTTTACGGTTTTAGGTCTTACATTTAAATGTTTAATCCATCTTGAGTTAATTTTTGTATAAGGTGTAAAAAAGGGGTCCAGTTCCTGTTTTCTACATATAGCTAGCCAGTTTTCCCAATACCATTTATTAAATAGGGAATCCTTTTCCTATTGCTTGTTTTTGTCACGTTTCTCACAGATCAGATGGTTGTAGATGTGTGGTGTTATTTCTGAGGCCTCTGTTCTGTTCCATTGGTCCATATATCTGTTTTGGTACCAGTACCATGCTGTTTTGATTACTGCTGCCTTGTAGTATAGTTTGAAGTCAGGTAGCACAATGCCTCCAGCTTTGTTCTTTTTGCTTAGGATTGTCTTGGCTAAATGGTCTCTTTTTGGATCCATATGAAATTTAAAGTACTTTTTTTCTAGTTCTGTGAAGAAAGTCAATGATAGTTTGATGGGAATAGCATTGAATCTACAAATTACTTTAGGCAATATGGTCATTTTCATGATATTGATTCTTTCTATCCATGAGCATGGAATGTCTTTCCATTTGTTTTTGTCCTCTATTATTTCCTTGAGGAGTGATTTGTAGTTCTCCTGGAGAGGTCCTTCACATCCCTTGTAAGTTGTATTCATAGCTCTTTTATTTTCTTTGTAGCAATGGTGAATGTTTTCTCAATCAACCTGCTCTCATTCCTCAAGAATCTCAATGATTCACCAATTACTTCTCTCCATATGGTCTCCTTTATCTATCCTCTGGATTACTACTACAATCTCCCTATCCATCTCCTGCCCCTCATGCAATTTACCTTCTACAGTCTCATTAGTAATCTTTCTAAAATGCACATATGATCTGTCATTCTCCTGCTGAAAGTACTGGTAGGCTCCCCAGTGAAATCTAATCTCTCAGGACTCAAGTGAAAATTTACACGTACTTCATAATTTGGTCCCAATTCACCTCTTCACAATGACACAGCTAGTCGAAGTAACACTTCTGTGCAAATAAGAAAAGGCACCCCTTTCTCTGAGCAGATGCAACCTTATGCCAGATAACACAGCTGCCATAAAGTTGTGCAGTGGCTATGCCTATCCACCCAATCTCCTGGACCCATTCCCCAAACTGGCTACTTGTGCATCTGAATTTGTGTGTGTGATTTCCCTATTTATGGTCCCCACCCCCACTCCTAGCCTTCTTCCTTGGTCTAAATCTTCTTCACCTTCAATTCATAAGTGGCAGTTATGTCTATCCCTCTATTGTGCTTTCACAGAACTCTGCACATTCATTATCTCAGACCATATCAGAATATATGACTGTGAGTTTGTAATTTTCTTACTGAATTATAAATTCCTGGGGACAAGGACTATGACTGTCTTATCACCTTTTAATCCCCAATCCTAAGCAGATGTCTGCCACCTAAAAGATGCCTCAATAAATGTTAGATGAATTTAAGTCTAGGCCAGATGCAGTGGCTCATGCCCGTAATCCCAGCACTTTGGGAGGCTGAGGTACAGGAAATCACTTGAGGCCAGGAGTTTGAGACCAGCCTTGGACCAAGATCCCATTTCTGAAAAAAAAAATGCAAAAATTAGCCAGGTATGGTGGATCTAAGTATTATTCTGAAATTACTAAATTATATTTCATATAAGACTTTTAATAGAGACTAGGACCAAATCAAAAGAACAACAGTGGAGAACTGAATCCCCCAAAAGGCTGAATTCCTGCTGAAAACAGAGGACTATCTTAAGGGTATAAAAGGTGACTCAGATACATCCAAGGCTCTGATTGCCAAGGCCTGTATCTCCGTTTCTCATTTCTTTCTCAAAAGCTTTTAGTTTCTTCCTAAAGTTTTTCCTTGAAGCCAAATATATACTTTCTACATAATTTTAAATGGGATTATTGATCTGATCAAACCAGTCAATTTTCTGCAATCTCTAAGATATCTTAAGCCAGCGGCTCAATGTCTATATGTCTTGTCTGCTTAAAAGACAGACGTGACAGCTAAACTTTTCTAAAATTCTCATAGGTTTTTTCTGTGCTTTTCAGGTCCCTCTGGCCAGATCAGGTTCATTTGTAATGGAGATTTTGCACAGATTTCGCAAGCTTTGCTAATCCCCTCTGTAAGAAAGATCAGCTTGGGGCATTCAGGTTGACATATGTAGTTTCCACAAATTTTGTCAGTGTTTCTTAAAATTTGTTTAAGGTGCCATGAAATACAGCAGTGGAATCTAAAGTATTGGAATTGTTTTTCTAGGAAAACTCACTGTAGAAGGAGAACAATGTATTAATAGAGTGTGGAAGTTCTAAATAAATACAGGAAGACATGAGGCAGCAGAGAGAAAGAGAAAGTATCAGAGAGAAAGAGAAAGTAGCCAAGAGAAAGTGATGGTCCATTCATTTGCTTATGTACTCAACACCTTCCATTGACTGCTTACTATGTGCCAGGAAATCTGCTTGATGCTTGGGGGATATGTTGGTAAATGCTAGAGACACATCCGTGCTCTAATGGAGGTTTCACTCTATTGGGACAGACAGGAAATTTCCCAGTGTTCATGGGATATTTCTTACAATCAGATTGCTCACATTTCAGTAGATATAAAGAGAATACTAGAAGATATTTGCATCTTATTGCTCCTTATATATCCTCTGTTCTTTTAATTCTCTAGTAATCCTATTTCACTGGCACATGGTTTTGTTTGTTTGTTTTTGTTTGTTTGTTTTTGAGATAGAATCTCACTCTGTCACCCAGGCAAGAGTGCAGTGGTATGATCTCGGCTCACTGCAACCTCTGCCTCTCAAGTTCAAGCAACTCTCCCACCGCAGCCTCCCAAGCAGCCGGGACTACAGGTGCATGCCACCACATCTGCCTAATTCTTATATTTTAGTAGAGACAGGGTTTCACCATGTTGTCCAGGCTGGTCTTGAATCCCTGAGCTGAGGCAATCCACCTGCCTCAGTCTCCCAAAGTGCTGGGATTACAGGCATGAACTACTGTGCCTAGCCTCTTATTGTTTACCCTAATTCTGAACTCTCTGGTTGGGTGCCACTCAGAATGGCAGGTCATTTTTTCTCACTAGAAGTCAGGTCTGGTGTTGGAATCTTAAGGTAATAAGACTTGGCAAAGTACGTTGTCTAATGATCCAATGGTGTAACAATATGCTTTCAACCGCCTCCTGGGGTCAGGATATCAAGCATACTCATCCTCTGCCTACTCAGGCCTCATCCCTAGGCTCCATCACTGCTCCCATTCATGGAAGACTGAGGTCTTCAATTCTCTTTGCAAGGACCTCAACATAGACCAAAGTTTTATCCACACAAAGTCACTGCAAGTCTGAGTGCAGCTTGCCTTAGGAGAGACATATAACCAGTCCTGGGACTTAGAGTTGAGGAGAAGGGAAATTAAAATGTCCATTTCCTAGAACCTCTACAGATTTTCAAGTTCTAAATCTTTAACTATGTGAACTTAGGATATTCATTTTGAAAAAGTCATGTTACTGAAAATTATAGCTGCTTCAGGAAGACTAGCTAATGGATGCTGGGCTTAATATCTAGGTCATGAGATGATCTGTGCAGCAAACCACCATGGCACACATTTACATATGCAGCAAACCTACACATTCTGCACATGTGCCCCTAAACTTAAAATAAAAGTTGGGAAAAAAGTAAAAATAATAATAGCTGCTACGAATTAACCAATTATTTTCTTTCAAGAATTATAATTGTTTCCAGTCCTGCCACTAATTAATTGGTTAATTGGTTATGTGATCATAGCAATGTCATAGATCTCCCAGTGCCCATTACCTCTCTGTATAATAAGGGGATTGATGTAAAAGATCTCTACAATCTGCCTTTGAGACTCCATAGCATGAATCTCTAGTACTCTTTGGACAAGCAGCACTCTTTAGATGATTGCGATCCCTTGAAATCTGGTCTTAAACTTCCTGTCTGACTATGTCACTCTGATTCCTCTGAGCGAACCTCCTCTGCAGCCAAACTAACTCTACGTCACATGAGTTCTGCAGCTGTTTCCCCTTCTTCAAATACCTTCCTCTATCCTAACTCTCTTAAATCTGCACTGCTAAGAAAGGCTGTCCTCCAGGGGCCCTGAGAATGTATCCACATTATTGCTGAGTATGCCAAACTTTAAGAACAACTCGACCTACCACAGGTACTGCTTCTGTCTGGGCTCATTGACTCTCCCCGTGGGACTTACACGCAGAGGAAACAATAATTTACACTCCTTTCCTATGCTGTGAGATTTAAGTTCTTACCTTCACCCATTGCCTCCTCACCTGCTTTCAGTACCTATGGCACGGTGGCAGATTTACTCCTTACCATCCTCTATGAGGCTGGCATGCTTCCCTGGCACATACACTCATAAAGACCAAAGTAAATTTCTATCTTCTCTGCAAATACCCAAAGTTTCAAAGACTTTTCCGTCATCCTCTGAACATCTATGTGTTGGAACTAAAAAGATATATACTACAAAGAGGATAGAGAAACTGAGGGAGGTTACCATGGCTCCAGTTCTAATTCTCAGCTTTGAAAGTGATTTATTATATCTTTGCCACAGGATTGATTAGGCATGGGGAAAATGACTCCAGCAAACCAAACTGACAACAGAATGAAGTACAAACAGGGACCCAATTTGCTCATGTACCGTGAGAAATATAACTCGTATGTTCATCTGAAATGTATCTGTCAGTAGGACAAAACATTCTCTTACCACAGGAAGATCTGTTTGGGAAACCAAATTACAGTCACACGATTGCTTAGTGAGCGCGGAATCTGAGTCAAGGGAGTTGGTGAAGTGAGGCCGATATTTATGGGTGGAGGCCGAGCTTATGGATCCTTCTTGTGTTACAGATTTATCCACCATAAAAGGGGACAAATCAAGCTCTTGGTGTGGGGCAACTTTCCTCAGAGACTACTTCACTTTTGTTTATGTTCCATTGCTGCCCATCCATCTATATTTTTGTGGGTCCTTCCTCTTCACTGCAGCTTTAGCTATTAGACTTTGAACTTGAATGTGGTTGAGAAAGAGACTTGGTGTGTTAAAGTTCCTTTTGCCTCTATCTAATTTGTCTCTACCTAGAGTTTAATTTGTATCAGAGCTATGAAGGGCAGGAGAGGTACAAGAGAGTTACTGAAGGCTGTTTGTCAGTGCACCACAGTTTAAGAAATTACAATTATTTTTAAAGATTGGGCCAACTTTTAAGCCTCCTACATCAATGTTGGGTGATGCATGCCCCTCAGATTCCCTTTATTAGACCTGTCCTCCATCCCTAGCTGCTGTAAGTTTTGGAGAGCTGCCTCCAGCTGATGGAGCTGCCATCCCGAGGATTTACACGTATCCCTACCCCATGGTGCATGGGGTTAGCCCGTAACCAATGACTGGCCTACGTTGGGGTAAACAAGCTAGCTCCTTGCTGGCTTGGTGAAGTTTAAGGACCACAGTCCCCAGCCCAAATCCCTGGTTCAAATCAAGGCTAGACTTGTTCTGAGATGACATCCTTACTCCTCTCATTGTCCTCGCCTTTTCTCCTCTACTGGTCTTTCAGAAAAGCACTCCAGCAATAAGTTCACATCTCAATCTCCGTCTGAAGCTCTGCTTCTAGGGTGCCCAACCTAAGAGAGCTCATAGCAAATATCCTTTTCCCTCTTCCTGCCACTTCTTCAGCATCCCTGGTGGGCTTCTTCTTCACGCTAGATAAGGTCTCTGCTAGTTCTTTAGAAACAGAGTCAGAGACTTAAGATCAGGCATAAGGAGCCTATTAGCTAGAATCCCTCTGCACAGGATACAGAGGGCAGGGGCATATCTGAGAGAAGGCTCCCTGATACTTGCCCCCAGATACCAGAATTGTTATTTATATCGCTGACATTTCTGGAGGTGCTTTCTGTGACTTCTGCCTATAAGTTTTCACTAATGACTGACAGTATTTTCTATCCAATATTTTTTTTTTACTTTTTAAATCTCTTTTGCTTTGGTTTAAATGAAGAGGAACAGGACCAACAGAGCAGTGGCATAGGGAAGAGACATGAATGGGATAATTCAGGGGACAATAACGTTATGCCTTGAATGCCTAAGAGCGACAAGGAAAGGAGAAAGAGCTTCCCACAGAAAGGGCTGGAGCCCCAGACAGAGCAAGGAGTCGTCAGGAAACAAAGAACATGACCCTCAGTGAACCCAGTTGGTTGGCTACAGGGTCTCCAGTGAGGGGAACACCCCCCTGCCACACAACAAGAAAGCCAGTCATTCCAGACCAGACACTATAACCCAACCTTATGCTGACTTCACAAACTTCAACACAACCCCTCATAAAAACAGGGAAAAGCAGCTCAAACACATGCCCATGCTGTGACTGTGACCTTAGCACCATAGCCACAAGCACCGTCATTGCCTTTCCAACTCTTAAGAATGATCTTCCCAAGGTCTGGAACCAGTTATCATTCATATTTGCATCCTTCACCTTACACAGAAGTCCTTAGCACCGAGTCGTCCCCATCTAAATGAGCCCACCCTCCCCAGAGCCACACCACTCCCTGTTCTACCACTCTACTCAACCCCGGTTCATTTTCTTCATGACACACACCACAACTTGAAAATAGGTGTGTATTCCTTTGTTTCCCTTTTTACTGTCTGTCTCCCTCACTAGCTTGAGAGCCCCATGTGACAGTAACTGTATTTACTCACCATCACGACAAAAATAAAGAAGAGTATCTGACAAAAAATGGTATAGACTTCTACCAGTAGGTAGAATGATTGAATGAATGCTGATGACGTGGTGAAAAGTGTTGGCACTGACCATATTGTTGGCCCTTTAATTCAGAACAGGAGCTTATCTTCAAAAAGCAAGTCTGAGCTTGACACTAGGACCAGATAAGGGTTGCAGTACTTCTTGTTCCCTGATACTTAAAGAATAATTGGGTTATGGGGGTAGTTAAAAGGACTGAGAAGAATTTGGTGATTAGAAATGAAATAGAAGAAAATTGACAGGAAAAGAGCTTTTGCAGTCATCCTCTTTTATGCCATTTTTATCTCAGAATGCTGAAGGATTTTCCATATGTATCATGTTTTCAGTTCTCAGTTTTCAAATGTGTAATTTATACAGCTTCAAAAGAATAATTGGCAACATTTGAATATGCATGTGCATATTTATGATATTGCATCCATCAGCACAATATTAGCTTTCCTCCTGTGTTTAAAATGTATACCTTTTGTGCTTTAGAATAATGAGTCTATATGAATTGGTGTCAAACAAACAGTTCTGCCATTCTTTATTCGTTTTCCTTTCATAATCCTTTATGTCAAGAACAAACACTATATTCTTTGAAGGTTGTCTTTATAGAATTCTTTCTCAGATGATACAAGAAAAGAAGGGCTTGCCTCTGAATAGGACTGCATACACTGGATTAAATCCCCTGGAGCACTACTGTCAACAGTAAACAATACCTTTATTCCATTCAAGATCTCAATTCTGTGAGTTATTCCAATTAACCTGTCAGCCACTCTCAAACTTTTAACCCTATAAATGAAAGCTGGCCCTCTGAGTCACCCTTACACTAAAATGCATTTGCTAATAATTTTCTGTTTACTTCTGTTTATCAGCTCACAGTCATCTAATGCTATCCTTTCCACTCAATATGCCCAGGTCACCCCTCTCATGATTAACATTAATGGAGCATGCACATGCTTAATATACATAACCTTATTTAATCCCTACAACAACCATATAAAGTGCTGTATCAGAGTTCTCAGACTGCAAGCAATGGAAACCAACTTTAGCTAAAGTAAGCAAAAGGAAACTTACTGGGAAAATACTGGAGTTCTCGTTACCAATGGGAAGGGTAGAAAGCCAAGCTCAGAAATGAGCAGAAGCTAAGACATCTCCAAGAGCTAAGAATCCAAAATTATAGGGATAATGTGTGATCAGAACTATAGTACAACCAACAAGTAAACGCTAACACTTATATGTTGCTAATTATATGCTAGGAACTATTCTAAGCATTTTACATAACACATATGCATATATCACAATTTATAGGCAATATCCATATTTCTCTGTTTAGTGTTTATCTATATCAAAGCTTGAAAGCTCTATGTGAATAGAAACCATGAGTGATGTATTGACTGATGCATACCTAAGGCCAAGGACATAGTTGGCATACAGGATGAGATAGGTACCCTTAACACTCCCATTTTACACATGAGGAAACATGCACAGGAAGGCTAAATAATTCCCAAAGTCATGCAATTGCAGTGTATGGTGTATCTCTAGAATCTGTGCCCTAAACCTCCATACTATGATTTCATCCACTTTTAGTCATTTTATTTCTCTGGTCAAGATCAGACTCCAAAGAGCCCATCCAGTTGGTATCTACGGGGTGACACATACTCCCATCATATCAGGAAGGGTTGGTTCGTGATTACCAATACACTAGAGTCAACCCACTGAGGAAGCACTGATTCCTACAAAGGAAATTAGAATACCACAAGAAAAATAAAATGGGAGGTTAAAGAATGACAAACATCTCACAATAACCTCCAGGTTGAAACCATTATCTTCTCCATTTTATACATGAGGAAAGTGAAGGAAAAGTCTGTATTATAATTCTCTACTTTATGGTGACAAGGCTGAGAGTATTGGGTTGAATCATGCCTCCCAAAAACTCATATCCATCCAGAATCTGTGAATGAGACCTTATTTAGAAACAGGACTTTTGTCAACATAATCAAGTTGAGGTCACACTGAATTAGGGAAAACCCTAATCTAATAATTGGCAACCCTATAAGAGGAAATTTTGGACACAGATACAGGAAAAGGGAGAATGCCATTTGAAAACTGAGGCAGAGACTGGAATGATGTGTCTACTAAATAAGCGCTAGAAGCTAGGAAGAGGCAGGACCAGAGTTCCTTACAGCCTCCGAGAGAGCATGGCCATGCTTATGCTTTGATTTTTGACTTCTGGACTCCACGACCATGAGAGAATATATATTTCTGCTGTTTTAAGCCATATAGTCCATGTCAATTTGTTACAGCAATCCTGGCAAATTAATATACTAATGCTCAAGATGTTAAATAACTTACCCGAGATAACAGAACTTATAAGTGGCATAGACTCCATTACATCATGTTTTCTCTCTTTTCCTTTTCTTCCAACCCTCATGCCCCACTATACCTTCAATCTTTAACTACCCAGCAGTCTTCCCTACATCGCCTAATTCTACCCTGACTCTGACAAACTGATATATATATATATATATATATATATATATATATATATATAAACTTTTATTTTAGGTTCAGGGCTACATATGCAGGTTTGTTATACAGGTAAATCGCATGTTATGGGGGTTGGTGTACAGATTCCTTCTTCACCCAGGTGATAAGCATGGTACCCAAAAGGTAGGTTTTTAATCCTTATCCTCCTCCCACCCTCCACCCTCAAGCAGGCCCCAGTGTCTGCTGTTCCCTTCTTTCTGTCCACGTGTACTCAATCTAACTGCAGTCTTGACCACTAATCTACTTCCTATCAAAAGGACTCTAAGTAGTACTTCA
Organism: Cacajao melanocephalus; assembly: GCA_963573385.1. Taxonomy (NCBI): domain Eukaryota; kingdom Metazoa; phylum Chordata; class Mammalia; order Primates; family Pitheciidae; genus Cacajao; species Cacajao melanocephalus. The sequence goes on from CAUYLG010007245.1 coordinate 10,139, forward strand.
TTCTCCACAGCCTGTTCAATGTTCTGTTAATAAGATAAACTGGTGTGCGAATTCAGAAATTGCTAGCACACAGTTATGTAACATTTTCATTTAAAAATGACTTTATTAAAACCAATAGCTTAACCCAAAGCCCCCGTGGTCATAAGGGATGAGGGATGGGTGGTCTCTATAAAGCATTTCAACCTTTGGCTTACACCACACAGATGACTACCAACTCTGCTCTTTTTATAAAAATATTGGCATGTGAGCTCTTAGGACCTTTGAATTATTATTCTCTCTTTTACAATGCTGACCTCCTGCGAATAAAACAAAAACTCTAGTCTTCTGAAACTAATCACTTTGATTTACATCTTCTTCTTTCTTAACAACCTGCGACTTCCACCCAATTAAGCCAAAATATTTGTCTTCTTTTCCCTTAAATCCATAGAGAACTACTGATCAGCAAGGAAGCAGAAAACCCAACTTACAAACATAATGCTGTTTAGTATTTAGCAAAAGAGAAGAACTTGGGAATGGTTGTTGAGTCAACCAATGACCAATATCTGCCCTATGCCTCTATGTGGCAGGCACAATTCTAAACACATTATACTTATTAACTCATTTAACCTTCACACAAACCTAGAAGGGAGACATTATCACTGTCACTTTATGAATGAAGAAACTGTGACACGGAGAGGTTAATTAAAAGCTTTCATATGAATTTGCTAGGACTACCATAACCAAGTACTACAACTGGGTTGTTTAAACCAAAATTTATTGCCTCACCATTTTGGAGGTGAAAATTTCAAGGTCAAGGTGTCAGAAGGGGTGCTTCTTAGAGATATGCGAGAGACTCTGTTCCATGCCTCTCTCCTAGTTTCTGGTGGTTTTCTAGCAATATTTGGCATTCCTTTGATTAATGTATGACCAAAGTCTCTGCCTTCATCTTCACATTGCATTCTCCTGTGCATGTGTGTCTTTGTGTTAAAATTTCCCCTTTTTAAAAGGATACCAGTCATATTGGATTAGATCTACCCTAATGACTTCAACCTAATAATCTGTGAAGACACTATTTCCATTAAGGTCATATCACAGGTACTGAGGGTTAGGACTTTAACATCTTCCAGAAGGACACAATTACACCCATAACACCTTGGTAGTGGGGTGTCCAGGAATTGGCACCCAGACGATTGCCTCCAGATCTTCTTTATTTTAATAATTGTAATTTCCTTCTCTTCATTCTCAAAGTAACACTAGCTATGGTTTCCCTCTCTCTCCAGTCTTTCCATTAACATAATTTATTCTCCTCCTACTGAGGACTATTATAACCAACAAAACAGCTGCTTTTAATGTCTTCTCTCAAGATGTTTAAAATGGTTATTGTATAACCAAGTTTAGTTGAGCTAAGTTGTCCTATGTTTTGAAAGACAGGTGTTTACTTGTGAGAAATTCAAGGGATGTGCTTGGGTTTAGTTTTTCCTCATAGCAAACTTAAAAAATGGAAAGACAGAAAACCTTTTGATTTGTTTGGCTAAACACAGTCTGTATGCTCACAGTGTTAGGTGAGAATGGAATCCCTGCTTTATTTTTATACGAACATTATGTGGACTGTGTGTTGGTGGTGATGACTTAAAAATCTTACAGTGGTGAGATTTACAAGGCTGTGAGCATTTGTGTACAGTAGCAAAATGGCTTTAACACAGATTTTGGATAAGAAAGATCTATACAATCACCAGCTGGTTGTTATGTGCCCTGACCCTTGCTTTTTGCTCTTTGTCTGAAGGCTTTCTCTTCCTGGCAAACACTACTTTGCCCACCCATCCAGCATACTGGAAGTACTCTCCCTTAAAAATTATTCTTCAATATATGATTGGCATGAGTTGCTATAGAAATATCCCAACTCCGGCTGGGCATGGTGGCTCATGCCTATAATCCAAGCACTTTGGGAGACTGAGGCAGGTGGATCACCTGAGGTCGGGAGTTCGAGACCAGCCTGACCAATATGGAGAAACACTGTCTCTATTAAAAACACAAAATTAGCCAAACATGGTGGCACATGCCTGTAATCCCAACTACTCAGGAGGCTGTGGCTGGAGAATCACTTGAACCTGGGAGGCAGAGGTTGCAGTGAGCCAAGATCCCACCACTGCACTCCAGCCTGGACAACAAGAGTGAAACTCCATCGCCAAAAAAAAAAAAAAGAATCCCAGCTCCACTGCCCCTCAAGTGGAAAAACTAAGGTGTGTTTCCAAATGGGCTCCCTGAATTTCTTCAGCAAGATTAAAATCTAATTGCCTACAGCAGAACTAGCTTAATAATTCACTTTCTACTGGTTGCCTTCCCTTCTTTATCTCAGTTTTCCACCAGTGGGGTACAGTATGTTTTTTTTTACCTCCTATTAAATTATTTACTCTTGATTCCTCTTCTCAGAATCTACTTCTGATGAAATCCTACTAAGATGATGGCTGTGTAAACTTAGGAAATTTACTTAATTTCTCTTTATCACAGTATTTACATCCTCCAAATGGAATTGCTTAAAAGAAATTAACAACCTAAAGGGGGTCTGACAAGCCAAATATGGGACAATTTGAGCATCAGATAAACAACGGTCAAAACATATATTATTTACTGAATAATAAAAGCATCCTATGAGTCTGTACTAACATAAATGCATAAATAATAGTTGAAAAGAAGAAGGCTTTTCCTAAGGTATAAAGATGACTAATAAGTTGTGGAATTAGAAAATCACCATTTCACATCATATTAATAATTAATTTAGCTAAATTAGCATGCAGGTGAAAGTTTGAAGAGAAACAGGACACTTACATTGTCTCAAAGTACTCCCCCACAAATTACAAATCAAGAAAGTATAACTTCATAGCAGAAAAACCTATCAGATGCCACCTTAATCAAATTATCAAAATTAACATTACTAGTAATCCGATAAATTGATGTACAACTCAATAGATTATAAGAAGAGCACGGTATCATTTTTGCCATATTTCTGCCAAAAATGCATAATCAAATCTAATCATTAGGAAATAGAAAATAAACTGAAATTGGAGGACATTTTTCAAAAAACTGACTGGATAATAATCCTCAAAATTATCACATCAAGAAAGTCAAGGAAAGACTGAGGAACTTGCCAGACACACAAAGAATAAAGAGACATGATACAATGAACTGGATGGATCCTTTTGTCATAAAGAGTACTATTGGAACAATTAGTAAAACTTAAATGAGGTCTGAGGTTAAGACGATAGTAACATACCAACATTAATTTGATGGTCGTAATTTAGCTATACAGAAGAATATTCTTATTTGTAGAAAATATGCACTAAAGCATTCAGAGATGTTAAAGCACTATGTCAGCAACTTATTTTCAAAAGCTCAGGAAAAGTAAATAGTTTTCTTCTCTTCTTAAAGCTTTTCTGTAAGTTTAATGTTATTTCAAGCTATGTTTAAAAATCTGGTTTATCCTCAGTCAACTATGCCTATTCTGTCTATACGGGTAATATTTTCATGAGTTTCTTAATGAACTCGTGATCAGAAACTTACTTGCACCTATTTACAAAATTAAAATATTTAAACAAAAATATAAGTTAATGCATTAAAAATGCTTAGAGAATTTTTTCATCCGATTATGATGAAGTAACAAGTCCTAGATGTGTCCTCCTACCATAAATAACTAGAAATATGGAAAAAAAAATACTGAGGTAGTAGGGAGAACCTGTTTCTAGACAATGCATAGGCCTGACACCCCTAAAAGACTGGAAATAAAAAAATGTAAGCTATAGTTACTTCACCTTTCTACCTGGGGGCAATTTCTCAACTACAGTGCAGACAGGAAAACCCAAACAAAGAAAAACAGTTTTGTTAAGTTGAGGAAACAGAGATATGAATATGAGGGAGATAAAATAGCTGGAATATGCAAAGTAGAGAAATAGGTACTACACAGAAAAAGAGTGCAAATAAATCTTCATTGGTTTTCCCTGACTGTTTTTCCGAATAAGAGGTACATGCATAAAGTGATACTCCACAAGACCTGGCGTTGTATTATCAAGGAGAGGAAAACTCAGTTCCCAGGGTTCACAAGTTTCAATCAGCCAGGGTAGAGAGACTTCACTGGTATCCTGGGTTATTCAGTAGAGACACAATTATAACACTTTAGTAGTAATGAAGAAACAATCCTATAATAAAGTCCACTCTAGAGGTACCCTTACAAAACTTCAAAACAAACCTCAAAATCATCAAGCTGGTTATCAAGAAATTTAACTGTCTGTAAAAACAAACTTTGAAACTATTTAAAGGAAGTCCCAACATTCAAACACTCATATGATCATAACACACCATGTCCAGCATTTGATAATATATTATCAGACATAAAAAGAAGCAGGAAATTGTGAGTCATAACTAAAATAATACCCAATCAACAGGAAAAGATTTAGAAATGAAAGAGATGATAAAATTATCATATAGGTACTTTAAACAGGAGAGCTCATCTCTACAATTTTTTATTAAATTAGCCAGGTATGCATTTTGCAGGGGAAATGGCAGATAGGAGGCAGGACTAAATTGTAGCCCCTGCTCAGAAAGACAGAGCAGCATGTGGAGACTCTCATCATGAACTTTTGCTCTAAGAACTACTGCAGGAATATACCAGAAAAGCTGAGACAATCCACAGACCTCAGAAGAAAATGGATTGCTCCTGTAGGACCCATAAGAGAGCTCAAATACTGTGAATGCCCAAACTGTGAAAGTAAGAGAAGGGGATCATTTGTCCCTAAACACACAGCTTCACTAGGGAACCTGAAGATCTAGATAATGGGAAAAGCATTTGACCTTACATGGAGCTGAGTCAATTTAGAGAGCCAAACAAAATACACGGGAAGAGGAAGCAGTGGAAAAAGACTTGTAAGCTCTCAAGGTCCCCAGGGAAGCCATTTCTGACTTGTCTCACAGGGGTCCTTGTTGGGGGCTACCACAGGAAGTGGCAAAAGACCACAGGGAGAAGGAAACCTCCATCTGAACTTTTTAACAATTTGAACCAAACATAAAATCCCCCGGCCAGAACTCAGAGGAGGGCGTGCAGACTTGACAGACAGGGAGGAACAAAAGTTCATCTTGCTTTCTCAGCCAGGAGGCTGGTAGCTGGGACAAGTTGTCAGTCCTGCTAACCCACTGCCTGGAAACAAACTTGGTGCTGTTGGGAGGTTTGGTGGAAGTGAGTCTTTCAGGTTGCGTGGGAGCTGGATGAGGCCTGTAACTTCCAGTTTTCCCCAACTTCCCTGACAACCCATATGACACAGCACAGGTAGCCATCATCCTAATGGGAACATAACTCCATTGACCTGGGAACCACACCTCCATCCCTGACAGCAGCCACAGCAAGCCCCACTCAAAGAGAGTCTGAGCTCAGATATGCCTAACCCTGCCCCCACCTGATGGTTCTTCCCTACCCACTTTGGTAGCTGAAGACAAAGGTCATATTCTCTTGGGAGTTCCAGGGTCCTACCAAGCACCTGATCCTATCGATACTACTAAAACTAATGCTATCTTGAAGGTGCCACCTCCTAGCAGGAGGCCAACCAGCACAAAACTAGTGAATCAAACAACTACAACTACAGATCCTCACAGAGTCCATTTCACTCCCTGCCACATCCACTGGAGCAGATGCTGTTATCTACACCTGCAAGATCTGAAGACTGCACACATCACAGGACTCTGTGTGGACACCCCTCTGTACCAAGTTGGAGTCTAGTACCCCTAATGGGTGGCTAGACCTAGAAGAGAAATAACAATCACTTCCATTCAGTTATCAAAAAGACATATGCCTAGGAAAGAACAGAGAGTACTACATCAAGGGACCACCCTGTGAAACAAAATAATCTGAACAGCAGTCTTGAGCTCCAGATCTTCCATCTGACATGGCCTACCCAAATGAGAAAGAATAAGAAAAAACAATTCTGGTAATATGACAAAACAAGTTTCTTTAACACTCCTTTAAAAAAATCACACTATTTCAGCTTACCATCAATGAATCCAAACCAAGAAGAAATTCCCAAATTGCCTGAAAAAGAATTTAGAAGTTTGATTTTTTAAGCTAATCAAAAATGAATGAGAGAAAGGTGAAGTCCAACTTAAGGAAATTTTATATACATACATATATATACATACATACATATATATATGTATGCATATAAAATACATATATATGTATGTATATGTATGTATGTATATGTATGTATGTATATATGCATATGTATGTATACATATGTATGTGTGTATACGTATATATACATATATATGTGTATATATATGTATATATACACACACACACACACAACACATGAGGGGAGAACTCTTCAATAAGATAGCACAAATATAAAATGATCACAACTTCAGGAAATAAAAGACATACTTAGAGAAATGCAAAATATACTGGAAAGTCTCAACAATAGAATCAAATAAGCAGAAGAAAGAACTTCAGAGCTCAAAGACAGGGTTTTAGAATTAACCCAAGCCAATAAAGACAAAGAAAAAAGAATTTTAAAAAATGAAAAAACCCTCCAAGAAGTTTGGGATTGTGTTAAATGACCAAACCTAAGACTAACTGGCATTCCTGAGGAAGAAGAGAAATCTTAAAGTTTGGAAAACACATTTGGGGTAATAAACAAGAAAAACTTCCATGCCATTGCTAGTGACCTAGATATCCAAATACAAGAAGCTCGAGGAACACCTAGGAAATTCATTCCAAAAAGATCATCACCTAGGCACACTAGGCACACCTACCAGGTTATCTAAAGTCAAGACAAAAGAAAGAATCTTAAACTCTGTGAGGCAAAAGCAACAGGTAATCTATAAAGGAAATCCTATCAGAGTATATCAGGTTTCCCACCAGACACCATATAAGCTAGAAGGGATTGAGGCCTTATCTTCAGCCTCCTTAAACAAAACAATTGTCAGCCAAGAATTTTGTATCCAGTGAAAGTAAGCTTTATAAACGAAGGAAAGATACTGTTTTCTTCAAACTAACAAATGCTGAGAGAATTTGTCACTACAAAGCCAGTATTACAAGAACTGCTAAAAAGGAACTCTAAATCTTCAAACAAATCCTGAAAACATATCAAAAGAGAACCTCTTTAAAGCATTAAATCTTTAAATCTCACAGAACCTATAAAACAAAAATACAATTAAAAAAACCAAGGTATACAGGCAACAAATAGCACAACATATGGAATGATAGCTCACATCTCAATACTAACAGTGAATGTAAATAACTAAATGCTCCACTTAAAAGATACGGAATTTCAGAATGGATAAGATTACAACAACCAAATATCTGCTGCTTCAAGAGACTCCCCTAGCACATAAGGACTCACAAAAACTTAAAGTAAAGGAGTGGAAAATGACATTCCATGCAAATGGACACCAAAAGTGAGCAGGAGTAGCTATTCTTGTATCAGACAGAACAAAATTTGAAGCAACCACAGTTTAAAAGACAAAGAGGGATATTATGTAATAATAAAAAGACTAGTTCAACAGAAAAATATCACAATCCTAAATATATATATGCACTTAACACTGGAGCTACCCAATTTATAAAATAGTTACTACTAGACCTAAGAAATGAGATAGAGAGCAACATAGTAATAATGGGGGACTCCAATGCTCCACTGAAAGCACTAGTTAGATCATCTAGACAGAAAGTTAACAAAGAAACGATGGATTTAAACTATACCCTAGAGCAAATGAACTTAACAGATATTTCCAAAACATTCTACCTAACAACCACAGAATATACATTCTATTCATCAGGCCACGGAACTTTCTCCAAGATAGACCATATAAGAGGCAACAAAACAAGTCTCAATAAATTTAAGAAGGATGAAATCATATCAAGTACTCTCTCAGACCACAGTGGAATAAAATTGGAAATTAACTCAAAAAAGAACCTTGGAAATTATGCAACTATATGGAAATTAAATAACCTGCTTCTGAATTATAATTAGGTCAGTAATAAAATCAATAAGGAAATTAAAAAATTCTTCAAACTGAATGATATTAGTGACACAACCTATCAAAACCTCTGGAACACAGCAAAGGTGGTGCTAAGGAAAGTTCATAGCCTTAAATGCCTACATCAAATAAACAGAAAGCACACAAACTGACATTCTGAGGTGACATCTCAAGGACCTAGAGAAATAGGAACAAACCAAATCCAAACCCAGCAGAAGAAAAGAAATAACCAAGATCAGAGAAGAACTAAATAAAACTGAAACAACAACAAAAAATACAAAGACAAATAAAATTAATAGACCACGCAAGGTGAACCAAGAGAAGAAGAGAGAAGATCCAATTTACCAGTCTGTGAAACTTAGTTATTTTCTTTAAGGATGTTGAATATTGGCCCCCACTCTCTTCTGGCTTGTAGGGTTTTGCCAAGAGATCCACTGTGAGTCTGATGGGCTTCCCTTTGTGGGTAACCCAACCTTTCTCTCTGGCTACCCTTAGCATTTTTTTCTTCATTTCAACCCTCGTGAATCTGAGGACTATGTGCCTTGGGGTTGGTTTTCATTTTCTCTGTCATATTCAGAGACCCTACAAGCCAGAAGAGAGTGGGGGCCAATATTCAACATCCTTAAAGAAAAGAACTTTCAACCTAGAATTTCATATCCAGCCAAACTAAGTTTCATAAGCAAAGGAGAAATAAAATCCTTTATGCACAAGCAATTGCTCAGATATTACATCACCACCAGGCCTGCCATACAAGAGCTCCTGAAAGAAGCACTAAACACAGAAAGGAACAACCAGCACCAGCCACTCCAAAAACGTACCAAATGGTAAAGATCACTGACACAATGAAGAAACTGCATCAACTAATGGGCAAAACAACCAGCTACCATCAAAATGGCAGGATCAAATTCATACATAACAATAGTAACCTTAAATGTAAATGGGCTAAATTCCCCAATCAAAGAACACAGACTGGTAAATTGGATAAAAAGTCAAAACCCATCACTGCTCTATCCAGCAAACCCATCTCATGTGCAAGGATACATATAGGCTCAAAATAAAGTGATGGAGGAAGATTTACCAAGCAAATGGAGAGCAAAAAAAAGCAGGAGTTGCAATCCTAGTCTCTGATAAAATAGACTTTAAACCAACAAAGATCAAAAGAGACAAAGAAGGGCATTACATAATG
>CAUYLG010007248.1:0-61947 GCA_963573385.1 Cacajao melanocephalus
GATTATGTGTCTTGGGGTTACTCTACTTGAGGAATATCTTTGTGGTGTTCTCTGTATTACCTGAAGTTGAGTATTATCCTGCCTTACTAGGTTAGGAAAGTTTTCCTGAATAATATCCTGAAGAATATTTTCCAGCTTGGAGTCATTCTCTTCATGACATTCAGGTACACCTATCAAACGTAAATTAGGTCTTTTCACATAGTTCCATATTTCTTGGAGACTTTGCTCATTCCTTTTTACTTTTTTCTCTAATCTTGTCTTCTCGTTTCATTTCATTAAGTTGGTCTTCGACCTCTAATATCCTTTCTTCTGCTTGATCAATTCGACTGTTAAAACCTGTGCATACTTCACGGCGTTCTCGTATTGTGTTTTTCAGTTCCATTAATTCACTTATATTCCTCTCTAAATTGTCTATTCTCGTTAGCATTTCATCTAACCTTTTTTCAAGGTTCTTAGTTTCTTTACATTGGGTTAGAAGAGGTTCTTTTAGCTCACAGAAGTTTCTTATTATCCACCTTCTGAAGCCTAATTCTGTTAATGGAACGCACTCGTTCTCCATCAGGCCTTGTTCTCTTGATGAGGAACTGTGATCCCCTGTAGCAGGAGAGGCATTCTGATTTTGGATATTTTCAGCCTTTTTACGCTGGTTTCTTCCCATCTTTGTAGATTTATCCATCTGTCGTCTTTATAATTGTCAACTTTCAAATTGGGTCTCTGAATGGACATCCAACTTGTTGATTCCCAGTGCCAGAATCTGAGCAACCCACTGCGCTGGCTAAAACGGCGGCGTTGAGATTTGTGGCGCTTTTCTGCCCGGGAATCTCCGGTCTGGCTTCCCTCTTCAGTGCCTTTTTCAATCAGCTGAATGGGCGGCTCTGCCTTCCCGGAGCTCCAAACGTCAACCAAAAGGGGACCCAGTCCCGTTTACTCTGCACCGAGAACCGCCACGCCAGGGCGCCGGCAAAACCACCGCGCCGGCCACAAGAGTCGCGCTGGTGACCCATGGGGTTTCTCCGCTGGGAATCTCCTGGTCCGTGAGCGACAAAAATTTGTCTGAAAGTGGGGCGTCTACTCGTTCTCTGCGCTTTCATTGGGAGCTACAATCCTGAGCTGCTAGTAGTCGGCCATCTTGGATCTCTCCTTTTTTTTTTTGTTTTTTCTTTGAGACAAGGTCTCTCTCTGTCACCCAGGCTGAAGTGTAGTGGTGCAATCATGACTCACTGCAGCCTTGAACTCCTGGGTTCAAAGGATCCTCCCTCCTCAGCCTCCCCAGTAGCTGGGACAACAGGCATGCACCACCATGCCAGCTAATTTTTTTTTTTTTTGAGACAGAGTTTCGCTCTTGTTGTCAGGCTGTGCAATCTCAGCTTGCTGCAACCTCCGCCTCCTGGGTTTGAGCGATTCTCTTGCCTAAGCCTCCTGAGTAGCTGGGATTACAGGTCTGTGCCACCACACCCAGCTAATTTTGTATTTTTTTCAGTAGAGTTGGGGTTTCTCCATGTTGGTCAGGCTGGTCTCAAACTCCTGACCTCAGGTGATCCACCTGCCTCGGCCTCTTAAAGTGCTGGGATTACAGGTGTGAGCCATCGTGCCTGGCCTAATTTTTTAAAGTTTATGTAGAGAGGGGGTCTGGCTATGTTGCCCAGGCTGATCTTGAACTCCTGGGCTCAAGCGATCCTCCCATGTTGGTCTCCCAGAGTGCTGGGATTACAGGTGAGAGCCATTGAGCTTAGCCTCAAGCATAAGGAAATTTCTTCATTCTTTTGCATATTTGTCCAGAAACCCCAGTACTGATACCCTCTTTAACCCTTCTCCCTTTTCCTATTTAGAGCTGGAGAATCTATAGCCCCAAGTCCTTGAAAAAGGCAAATGATATGGAACTGCTAACAGATCCTTTTACATTACACTTTATTTTTATTTTTATTTTTATTTATTTTTATTTTTTCGAGACAAAGTCTCACTGTCGCCCAGGCTGGAGTGCAGTGGTGCAATCTCGGCTCATTGCAACCTCTGCCTTCTGGGTTCAAGTGATTCTCCTGCCTCAGCCTCCCAAATAGCTCGGACTACAGGTACGCACCACCATACCTGGCTAATTTTTTGTGTTTTTAGTAGAAACAGCGTTTCACTGTGTTAGCCAGGCTGGTCTTGATTTCCTGACCTCATGATCTGCCTGCCTTGGCCTCCCAAAGAGCTAGGATTATAGGTGTGACCCACCGCATCCAGCCTGTTTGTTTTTTGAGGTAAACTCTTTGTTGCCTGGACTGGAATGCAGTGGCGTCATCTTGGCTCACTGCAACCTTTGCCTTCCAGGTTCAAGTGATTCTCCCACCTCAGCCTCCTGAGTCGCTGGGACTACATACAAGCATATGCCACCATGCCCAGCTAATTTTTATATTTTTAGTAGAGAAGGGATTTCACCATGTTGGCCAGGCTGGTCTGGAACTCCTGACCTCAGATGATCTGCCTGCCTCGGCCTCCCAAAGTGCTGGGATTATCGGCATGAGTCACCACACCTGGCACGCTTTTTTTGTTTTTGAGAGATGGGGTAAGGCCGGGCGCGGTGGCTCACGCCTATAATCCCAGCACTTTGGGAGGCTGAGGCTGGTGGATCACAAGGTCAAGAGATGGAGACCATCCTGGTCAACATGGTGAAACCCCATCTCTACTAAAAATACAAAAATTAGCTGGGCATGGTGGTGTGCGCCTGTACTCCCAGTTACTCGGGAGGCTGAGGCAGGAGAATTGCTTGAACCCAGGAGGCAGAGGTTGCAGTGAGCCAAGATTGTGCCGTTGCACTCCAGCCTGGGTAACAAGAGTGAAACTCTGTCTCAAAAAAAAAAAAAAAAAAGAGAGAGAGAGAGAGAGAGAGAGAGAGATGGGGTTATCTTCTATGGCCCAGGCTGGAATGCAGTGGTGCAATCATAGCTCACTACAGCCTCGACCTCTTGGGCTCAAGCAATGTCCCCCACCATCTCAGCTTCCCAAAGCTCTGGGATGACAGGTGTGAGCCACTACGCCCGGCTATGCTGAATTTTTTTTCTTTTTTTAAAAAATTTTGTTATTTGAATTTTTGTGAACCAGGTACCAGGATGCCCAATTTGTTTCCCTGTGACCTTTAACCTGTTTGGAAGTGGGCCAGGTGCGGTGGCTCACGCCTGTAATCCTAGCACTTTGGGAGGCTGAGGTGGGTGGATCACCTGAGGTCAGGAGTTCAAGACCAGCCTGGCCAACATGGTGAAACCTCATCTTAAAAAAAAAAAAAAAAAAACGAAGCGAACCTGGCACAATGATTGGTCAGTTTCCCATCTATCACTGTGACCATCGCATACCTTACCCCAGGCCCTTTTCCTGCCTCCAGGGAGACTTTCTGCAGTTCTCCCTCAGATCCAGCAAACTGTGTGGCTCTTTAACAGCTGGTCCAAGCAGGTTTTTTCTTAGCACAGGCCAATTATCTGCCCAGCGTTTACTTTCCCAGTATGTTTACCATGCCAACCTCTACCAGAGACACAAAATCTGAGTGGGCCCCTTGTAGACAGGGGCACTTCCTTTCCTGGGCACTGCCCAAGGAGATAATAAAGCAATTATTTCTTGCTTGAAGCAGCACATCTTGAAGGATGAGTGAGAGAGAAAAGGTCATTTATTCATGCCTATACTATGTTCGAGGCCCAGTTAAGGGTAATTTGCAGATGGAAGTGTTATTTAGTATTCCCAGTAGTTGCTTTTTCTTGAGACAGTTCTTGCTCTGTCTCCCAGGCTGGAGTGCAGTGGTGCAATCTCCACTTGCTCTGTCTCCCAGGCTGGAGTGCAGTGGTGCAATCTCCACTTGCTCTGTCTCCCAGGCTGGAGTGCAGTGGTGCAATCTCCACTTGCTGCAACCTCTGGCTCCCAGGCTCAAGAGATCCTCCCACCTCAGTCTCTCCGGTAGTTGGAACCACAGTTGTGCACCACCTTGCCTGGCGAATTTTTTAATTTTTTTGTAGACTGGTTTCACCATGTTCAAGACCAACCTGGGGTCTTGAACTCCTGGACTCAAGAAATCCATCTGCTTTGGCCTCCCAAATTGCTGTGATTATAGGTGTGAGCCACACCACACCTCTTGCTTTTGAGTGATATGAAATAGTGGGTTGTCTCATACCTGAGGGCCTCTGCTTAGGAGTGTGACCATTTTGCTCTGCATGAAATCCTCTGTCCAGGGCTGAATTGGGGCAGAGTCAAATTCAGCTCCTGGTCTTCTCCCCAAGCCTTGGGCCCTGCAAGGGGTAGGGGGGCTGTTTCTGTCTGGAGGAAGGGATGCCCTTTCCTATTTGCACAAAGATATGTAGTAGGCTAGAGGTGGGCCCTGGGTCTGGCCCAAGCCGCACTCTCACGATCCCTCCATACAGCTACCTGCGCCGGAGTGCTCCTGAGCGGGCAGCGGGCTTGCCTGCTCTTCCTCCCTTGCCCTCTACAGGGACCCAGCTGGAGCGGTAGCGCACATCTGTGGTCCCAGCACTTTGGGAGGCTGAGGGGGGAGGATTGCTTAAGAACAGGAGTTCGAGGTTACAGTGAGCTATGATTGCACCAGCGTGTTCAAGAAGTCTGGGCAACAGAGCGAGATTCTGTCTCTAAAAAATAAGTACATACATAGAAGAACCCAGCTGAAGTGCTAGTCCAGGATGGGCTCTGGGTCAAGCTTTCTCTCTTCCGTTCGTTCAGTTTTCATACTGAGAAATGCCTCATTCACTCAGTTGAAATGTCAGCTCCTCGCTGGGCACAGTTTCTCATGCCTGTAATACTAGCACTTTGGGAGGCTGAGGCAGGAGGACTGCTTGAGCCTAGGAGTTTGAGACCAGCCTGGGCAACATGATGAGATCCTGTCTCTACAAAATACAAAAATTACTGGAGTGTGGTAGTGTGCACCTGTGATCCCAGCTGCTGGGGCGGCTGAGGCCGGAGGATCTCTTGAACCCAGGAGATTGAGGCTGCAGTGAGCAGAGATTGCGCCTGGGCTCTCTTGAGACTGTACTCCAGCCTGGGTGACAGAACCAGACCCTGCCTCAAAAAAAAAAAAAAAAAAGTTAACTCCTCAGTGAACGCTGACCCACCCTACTCACTGCAAAACTAATCACCTTTCCCCTGTGGCTGGTCTCACCCTGTATAATACCCTCCTCACCAACCATGCTGTGGTGCTTTATAGGAGTTAATTTGCTTTTAAATTGGTCAATATATGCACATGGTGAAAAATTAAAATATAAAAGGATCTAGGAAAAGTGAATTTCCTTCACATCCTTGACCCCAAGTTCCCCAGATTCCTTCCTCAAAGAAAAACTATGACTCGTTTTTCCTCTTCCAGAGGTATTATTATATCCCTAACTGTCCTCCTTTTCTTTTCTTTTCTTTTTTTTTTTTTTTTTTGCGACAGGGTCTCACTCTGTTGTTCTGGTTGGAGTACAGTGGTGCAGTCATAGCTCACTGCAACTTGACCTTTTGGGTGGTCCCCCTGACTCAGCCTCCCAAGTAGCTGGGACCACAGGCACACACCACCAAGCCCAACTAATTTTTAATTTTTTTGTAGAGACAGGGTCTCACTATGTTTCAAGTGATCCTCCTGCCTCAGCCTCCCAAGGTGCTGGCATTACAGGAATGAGCCACTGGGACCAGCCCTCTTTCTTTTTTAAAAACCCAAATAGAGGCTGGGCATGGTGATGCAGGCCTGTAGTCCCAGCTACTGGTGAGGCCAAGTTGGGAGGACTGCTTAAGCCCAGGAATTTGAGGCTACAGTAAGCTTTGATTGAGTCATTGCACTCCGGCCTGGGCGACAGATTGAGATCCTAACTCTAAAAAAAAAAAAAAAAAAAGAAAAGAAAAAAAAAGAAAAAGAAATATTGCATTAAATATCTGATCTAGGCCAAGTGCAGTGGCTCACTCCTGTAACTGTAACTCTAGCACTTTGGGAGGCCGAGGCAGGAAGATTGCTTGAGGCCAGGGGTTCAAGACAAAACTGGCCAACAAAATGAGACCCTGTCTTTAAAAAATAAATTAATGCGGTGGCTCACGCCTGTAATCCTAGCACTTTGGGAGGCTGAAGTGGGTGGATCATCTGAGGTCAGGAGTTCAAGACCAGCCTGGCCATCATGGTGAAATTCCATCTTGAAAAAAAAAATAAAATAAAATACAAAATAAATTAAAGAGGCCAGGTGTGGTGGCTCATGCCTGTAATCCCAACTTTGGGAGGGTCAGGCGGGGCGGATCATGAGGTCAGGAGTTCAAGACCAGCCTGGCCAATATGGTGAAACCTCGTCTCTACTAAAGATACAAAAGTTAGCTGGGCGTGGTGGCATGTGCCTGTTGTCCCAGCTACTCGGGAGGCTGAGGCAGAAGAATCGCTTGAACCTGGGAGGAGGAGGTCGCAGTGAGGCGAGATCGCACCACTGCACTACAGTCTGGGTGACCAGAGTGAGACTGTGTCTCAAAATAAGTTAATTAATTAATTAAAGGCTGGGCGTGGTGGCTCACGCCTGTAATCCCAGCACTTTGGGAAACCGAGGAAGGTGGATCAGGAGGCAGGTGGATCATGAGGTCAGACCAGCCTGGAGAAAATGGTGAAACCCTGTCTCTACTAAAAATACAAAAAATTAGCCTGGTGTGGTGGCAGGCGCCTATAATCCCAGCTACTCCGGAGGCTGAGGCAGAGAATTGCTTTAACCCAGGAGGCGGTGGTTGCAGGGAGCTGAGATTGTGCCACTGCACTCCAGTCTGGCCGACAGAGCGAGACTCCGTCTCGAAAAAAAAAAACAAACAAAAAAACCTAATTAAATAAATACCTGGGCTAGGCAGGGTGGTTCATGCCTCTAATCCCAGCACTTTAGGAGGCAAAGGCAGGCAGATCATTTGAGGTTAGGAGTTTGAGACCAGCCTGGCCAACATAGGAAAACCTCATCTGTACTAAAAAAGTTAGCTGAGTGGTGGGGAGGTACACATCTGTAATCCCAGCTTCTTCGGAGGCTGAGGCAGGAAAATCGCTGGAACCCAGAAGTCAGAGGTTGCAGTGGAGCCAGAGGTTGCAGTGAGCCGAGATCATGCCACTGTACTCCAGCCTGGGTGACAGAGTGAGACTCCATCTCAAAAAATAAATAAATAAATAAATAAATAAATATCTGATATATATGTTAATTGAGGCTGGGTGTGATGGTCACACATTTAATCCCAGAACTCTGGAAGGATCCCTTAAGCCCAGGAGTTCAAGACCAGCCTGGGCAACATAGCAAGACCCTGTCTCAAAAAAGAAAAAGTTAAAATTGACTTTCCTGGCAAAGGTAGGAAATAAGACATTTATAGTAAACTTTAAGCACATAACAGCAGCTAAAGGTGACAGCGCCTTACTCCAGCTGACCCTTGCCCTGTGGAAGTGGGCCTAGAATGGCCCACTATTTTTTTTTTTTTTTAGATGGAATCTTGCTCTGTCGCCAGCCTGGATTGCAGTGGCACGATCTCGGCTCATTGCAATCTAACTCCCGCGTTCAAACGATTCTCCTGCCTCAGCCTCCTGAGTAGCTGGGACTACAGGCACACCACCACGCCCAACTAATTTTTGTATTTTCAGTACAGACAGGGTTTCACCATGTTGGCCAGGATGGTCTCGATCTCTTGACCTTGTGATACAGCTGCCTTGGCCTCCCAAAGTGGTGGGATTACAGGTGTGAGCCACCACGCCCGGCCGGCCCACGATTTTTACTGTTGGCAACTAGTTAAAAAAATTAAAACATACAAGCCACACAAAAACTGTCTGTAGGCTACAGTTCACACCAGGCCACAGCTGGGATCTTAGGCCTCAAGGGCAAAGCAAAGGTGTGCAGAGGAAGAGAATGCAGGGAATGAGACAGGGAAGGGACCCTGGGAAAGGTGGAAATGCTGGGAGCAGGGGTGTCAAGTAAAGAGACTTTTGAGAAAGAGTGAGAGGTTTCTGTGTTGTGACTTGGGAGAGGTCCACTGAGAGAGATAAGCCTGGAGAAGTGGCCACCTGAGGCTGGGTGTGGTGGCTCACGCCAGTAATCCCAGCACTTTGGGAGGCCAAGGTGGGAAGATCATGAGTTCAGGAGATCCAGACCATCCTGGCTACATGGTGAAACCCCGTCTCTACTAAAAATACAAAAAATTAGCTGGGTGTGGTGGCACGCGCCTAACGTGGTATAGTAGTCCCAGCTAATCGGAGGCTGAGGCAGGAGAATCACATGAATCCGGGAGGTGGAGATTGCAGTGAGCTGAGATCTTGACACTGCACTCCAGCCTGGGTGGCAGACTCTGTCTTAAAAAAAAAAAAAGAAATGGCCACTGGAGGCTGGACACAGTGGCTCACGCCTATAATCTCAGCACTTTGGGAGGCTGAGGCGGGTGGATCACTTGAGGTCAGGAATTTGAGACCAGCCTGGGCAACATGGTGAAATCCAGTCTCTACTAAAAATAAGAAAATTAGCCAGGCATGGTGGCGCATGCCTGTAATCCCAGCTACTCAGGAGGCTGAGGAAGGAGAATCGCTTGAACCCATGAGCCAGAGGTTGCAGTGAACCAAGATCATGTCACTGCACTCCAGCCTGGGTGACAGAGCAAGACCCAGTCTCCAAAAACAAAACGTAGCCTTTCAGAGTCACAATTTTTTTTTTCAGACTAAGTCTCACTCTTTCACCCAGGCTGGAGTGCAGTGGCGAGATCTCATGTTCAAGTGATTCTCGTGCTGCAGTCTCTCGAGTAGTCGAACTACAGGCGCATGTCACCACTGTTGGCTAATTTTTGTATTATTAGCAGAGACAGGGTTTCATCATGTTGGCCAGGCTGATCTCAAAGTCTTGGCCTCAAGTGATCCGTCTGCCTCAGCCTCCCAAAGTGCTGAGATTACCGGTGTGAGCCACCATGCCTGGCCCAGAGTCACAGGCATGAGCCACCGTGCCCGGCCAGTTTGATTATTAAATGTTAGCTTAATCTACTTTGTACATTAATGCTTCTCCAGTGCCCACAACAGTGCCTGGAACATAACTACGCGCTAAATAAATATTTGTGACTTAATGAGTGAATGAGGGTGGACTTCCCTTTCTTTTGCTCTTACTGGAGAGTTGAACTGTCCTTCTAACTGGGGTGGTGTGAATATTGGGCCATTAGGGCTGAAGTCAAGGGCTTAGTGGGGCTTAGTTTGTGGGCGGGCCCAGGGCATAGCCCTCACTGTTTCTCTAGAAAGACGTGTTCAACCCTCAAGGGACCTTCCGAAACCACTCAAGGATTAAGTTGGGAAAAAACCCCTGCATGCCTGTGTATTAGGAATTGACGTCCTTTGTCTTGTTTTGTTCAAGTTTCAAACTGCCTTCTTCAGTTCAAGTTGCAAGTTAATTTGAATTTTTCTTTTTGCTTTTGCTTTCACAGGAAGTGAAAAGGCGACCAAACACTCCAGCATTCATGCCACCAAAAAGAGGAGTGTTTTGCAGTCACAAGACCCGAATTCGAATCACGACTCCTCTTAGCTGCTCTGTAATCAGGCACAATTACTTGGGTCTCTGAATCGCACTTTTCCTATCTAGAAAACGGAGATATCGTTAGTTCCTTCATACGACTGCTGCGAGAAATAAATTATCTGTGCATTTTGAGACCACCTAAGCCTTGTGCACGTTTTATTTCTGGGATCGCCACTGGTTCCTTGGTAGGGTTTCACAAAAATAAAAAGGAGGTCCCTGAGAAAAGGCTGCGGACCCTTCATGTGAGGTCAACCCTCTCTGGTCCCAAGGATGGCCAGGGCGGTCTCACCCTGCGGCTCCCGCGAGCCCAGTGCTGGACCAGCCCGGAGCCCAGGGTTCCCGGCCGAAATGCCTGTCTTTCAGGTCAAACGTCACAATGCCCGAACCCCAGAAAGACCGAAAGGCCAGGCAACCCCGAAAGACGACGAAGTCAACACCAGGGCCCACGGGAGAGGGAGGGTCAGTGTGTGCTGCTGGAGGAGGGAGGCTGGGGTCGGGAGGACGAGGCACCCCACACAGCGGCAAGGCGGCGGAGGACAGGAACTCGTCATCCTGCGTGAAAGCGGGGCCCAGCAAAGGGGCCCGACCACAGGAAACTCGGTTCCATCCCGCGACTCCCGGCGGTGAATCCAGTTCGATTTCCAGCCGCCCGGGCCCCTCGCCCCGCCCCCAGCGGGCACTCAGGCCGTACCACTGAGCCTTCATGGGGGTGGAGTTAGAGCGTAGGCTAGTCCTGTTGAGGAGAGAGAGGTTCTTTCTTCAAAAAATATCATTATGTATAGTATTCACATAGCTTTAGTTAACTTATTTCCCTTTGACCTGCTCGGATTCTGTACGTACCCTAGGAAGTGGGGGGAGTGTATTCTTGCCTCCCCCATGCTCTCCCGCATTTGGTGCGCGCCGCGCGGTGCGTAGGCGGCAGGGCGTACTTAAGCTTCGACGCAGGAGGCGGGGCTGCTCAGTCCTCGAGGCGTCGGTGCTCCGCGGAGTTGGAATCTCGTTGCTTGCTTGCCTGTGCGCGCGTGCGCGGACATGGCATCAAACGGTAAGTAAGGGCGCGAGGCGGCGGCGGCGCTCCGAGCCGAGGCCTCCTAGCTGGGCTTTTCATTTTCTGTGGGACCAGGGCGGCGATCGCGTGTGAGATTCTCTCGCACCGCTCTGGCGGGAAGCCGCGGAGAGGGGTGACTGGGGGAGGCTGGTGTCGCCATTTTGTTTCGCTTCTCTGGCGCCTAGCGCGCTAGGCGGGAAGTCTTCTCTTCCCAGTCCGTTTGCTTGAGGTGGGCGTTGGGAGGGACGCTTCTTGGTAGTTTGAAGCGTGAGGTGAGGGTGGAAACGCTTGGTGTCCGTGGCCTCACCTACCCCTACTCCCGGCCCGCGCCCCGGCCCGCTTTGTCGCAGTGCTGCATCCGGGCATTCGCGGCGCGCACGCGCTCTGCGGGCCCCTCCCCCCACGCGGAGCTGGTACCCCTTCCCCGCCTCGTTGTTGGCTCAGCTTTTTGTCGCGAGACCCATCGCGGAGGACTCGGCGGCGCGTGTCCGGTGTAAGCCTTGTTCCTCTGGGGTCCTTCGGGAAGGGGCGGGACCGCTCCGTTCCCGCCTGGGTTGCCACGCGGCGGGGGCGGAGGCTCGGGATCGTGGCCGCGTTCCTGCTTAACGGTTTGGCAGTGGTGGTCGGGGATCGACCAAAACGTATCGGTGACCGGGCCGGGAGTTTTTCCCGCCTAAAATTTTTTTTTTTTTTTGAGACAGGGTCTCTTTCTGTTGCCCATGCTGGAGTGCAGTGGTACGATCTCGGTTCACACTGCAGTCTCATCCTGGGTTCATGTGATTATCCTGCCTCAGCCTCTTGAATAGCTGGCAGGCACCAGGCTAATTTTTGTATTTTTGAGTAGAGACTGGGTTTCATCATGTTGATCAGGCTGATTTCGAACTCCTGACCTCAGGTGATCCGCCCTCGTCCGCCTCCCAAAGTGCTGAGATTACAGGCGTGAGCCACCGCGTCTGGCCTAAATTTCTTATTTCTGAGGTGGGGAGGGAGAAGAACCGCCATAGGAGGCCACACCCTCTCCTGGTCCTTTCCCTTTTCCTGCGGGGAGGAGGGCGGGAAGCGCCGCGTTTCCCGTGCTGGGTGGATGAGTTGATCTTGCTCGTGTATCTTCAGTGGGGCGTTTCAAAACCGCTTTCGCTGTTTTTTGGTTCGCTAGGGGGGAAGGCAGGGTAGGTGAGAACTAACTATCTGGAGCCCCAGGACTGGGGAATCGAGTACCAATTGACTTTCGCCTTCTAAAGCGAGCATTTGGATGATCTTTTGGGTTCCAAGGGCTTTTGATTCTGTGACTTCACTAAAAAACCCACTTAATCTCTGGGGTTGGTCACAGAGTGAAGACCCACTTAATCTCTGGGGTTGGTCACAGAGTGAAGAATGGCCTTTTTTGAGACATTCTTCTGTGGGTCTGGGTTGAGAGAACGGAGGCCACAATCTGAACACTGCTTGAATTCAGACCTGTGCCAGTTGGTAGTTCTGCGACTTCGGGCATGTTAGTCTATTTTGACTCCAGGGGTTAATTCCTTTCTCATAGAATGGATGAAAGTAACGTGCAGTGTTTTAGAGCAGTAATCACTGACATGAATTGGCTTGCAGAAGCTTGTGGCTGTCCACCGAGACCTTGGTTTTCCCAATGGTTAAGGCTTCTGGGACTCTAGAAACTTACATTTTCTTCTATTTTCCTTTATTGTGAGAACACTTGACTGATATGCCAGCTTGTTCTTGTCTCATGGGGGAATTGTATGCCCTTTTTCGCAACATGGTTCAATTTTTTTTTTTTTTTTTTTTTTTTTTTGTGGCAGTCTCACCATGTTGCCTGGGCTGGAGTGCAATGGCGCGATCTCAGCTCACTGCAACCTCTGCCTCCCAGGTTCAAGTGAGTTTCCTGCCTCAGCCTCCTGTATAGCTGGGATTACAGGCGTCTGCCACCACACTTGGCTAATTTTTTGTATTTTAGGGGTTTCACCATGTTGGTCAGGCTGTTCTGGAACTCTTGATCTCAAGTGATCCACCAACCTCGGCTTCCTAAAGTGCTGGGATTATAGGCCTGAGCCACCGTGCCTGGCCAGTGTGGTCCTATGTACTCATCAGTGCTTGAGTTAAGGAATTTAGCTTTAATTCAACTCTTTCAGAGTGGTGGCTGAAGATAATGTGATTGTATTTCTGTTTTGCAGATTATACTCAACAAGCAACCCAAAGGTGAGTGCTATTTTTGGGTTTCCAAAGTTTGCAGAGGGCAAGGGTGGTCAAGGCGTCTTTTCCTGATCGCGCTGGTTTTACTTTTCTCCAGCTATGGGGCCTACCCCACCCAGCCCGGGCAGGGCTATTCCCAGCAGAGCAGTCAGCCCTACGGACAGCAGAGTTACAGCGGTTATGGCCAGTCCACAGATTCTTCAGGCTATGGCCAGAGCGGCTATGGTTCTTCTTACGGCCAGACCCAGAACAGTGAGTCTCTCTCAGCGGGTCATCTCTTCTCTTTCTGAATGTTGCTTTTCTTCTTTTTGAGATGAAGTCTCGCTGTGTCACGCAGGCTGGAGTGCAGTGGCGTGGTTTCTGCTCAACTGCAACTAATGCCTTCAGGGTTCAGGTGATTCTCCTGCCTCACCCTCCTAAGTAGCTGGGATTACAGGCGTGTGCTACCACACCCGGCTAATTTTTCTTTCTTTTTTTTTTGTATCTTCAGTAGAGACGGGGTCTTGCCATGTTGGCTAGGCTGGTCTCTTAACTACTGACCTCATGATCCACTCTCCTCAGCCTCCCAAAATGGTGGAATTACAGGTGTGAGCCACTGTGCCGAGCTCTAAATATTGCTTTTCTTAAACCTGAGCAGCATGGAAATGTTGAAGCTGTTCTATGTTTCCTTTCCCTGAACCAGTGTGTAATTCTCAAAACTCTTGGGAGTCTGAGTTCTTCACAGGGCATTGTGACAAGCGTGTAGTCCCAGCTACTGAGGAAGGAGGATCCATTGAGCCCAGGAGTTTGGGGCTGCAGTGAGCTATGACTGTGCCTGAGAATAGCCACTGCATTCTAGCCTGGGCAATGTATCGAGGCCCCATCTCAAAAACAGAAAACCAAAAATGTTGATTAGTTTGTGATTGTTTCCATTTATTTTACTTGGCTTTTAATTTTTTTGGTCCTTCTCCTATTTTTCAGCTCAGCATGAAAGAGCATATTTTCTAAAGGGAGAACCAGTGTTAGGCTGATTCTTAAATTGAGAAAATGGTTTTGCTTGAAAATGTATTAAATCATACGACACCTAAGAAGGTGGGATTTGCCCCAAGGTCCTGAAGCATAACCAACGAGTGTGGTTGTCCTGCAGAAACTGCACACACAGCTGCACATTGCAGTGCAGTTAACAGGGATCCTTGGGCCTGGGATTAGAGGGTCTTTCTGGAGATGGTGTTGGGATTGGTGGGGTGAAATTGGAACTGTTCTAAGAGTTGATAGAAGTTGGAGTGTTAACTTTAGGCTCTAGAAGGAAGGTGGTAACTATTTTTGCCTATGAGTTGCAAGATTACTAATGGTTTCTGAGAGGTTGACATTTTGAGTATGGGTGAGTATTAGGTCATATATGTTTTCTTTAACCCATTCCATACATTTTTCTCTTCCCTTGTGGCTTTTGTGATTCCCTTGTTTTATTCTCATAGCAGGCTATGGCACTCAGTCAGCTCCCCAGGGATATGGCTCAACTGGTGGCTATGGTAGTAGCCAGACCTCCCAATCGTCTTACGGGCAGCAGTCTTCCTACCCTGGCTATGGCCAGCAGCCGGCTCCCAGCAGCACCTCGGGAAGGTACAGTGTTGTTGATGTCAGGGGAAGGCTTGAAAAGAGGGGTGAATTGATGAGGAATGATAAAGGGACCCAGGAGTAGGAGCAGGTACGAGGTGTAATTGGGATGGGGGAACCTATGTTGGGTACAGAGAATGGAATACGCTAAAAATGAAAGGAAATTTGGAGTATGCTGGGATTATGATTTTGTTTTTTATTTGTTTTCCTTAGTTATGGGAGCAGTTCTCAGAGCAGCAGCTATGGGCAGCCCCCAAGTGGTGGCTATGGCCAGCAGTCTGGCTATGGTGGACAGCAGCAAACCTACGGACAGCAGCAAAGCTCCTATAATCCCCCTCAGGGCTATGGACAGCAGAACCAGTACAACAGCAGCAGCAGCAGCAGCAGCAGCGGTGGCGGTGGTGGAGGTGGGAGTGGCGGTGAGATGTCCTCAGCTTTGCGGGCAGCCCGTTTTCTATAAGGATTTGTATTCTCCTGTTTGACTCTTAGCCTAAAGGGGTTGCTTTCTTGTTTCCTAGATGTCTTTTTAATTTATTTTGTCCTTTATTGCTTGGCACTTGTTGAACCTTTTTATGCTCCTTTGTTTTTGTTTTTTTCTTTAAAGACTATAGCACCCGGTATAACCAGGCGGTCTCCCATCCAAGTACTAACTAGGCCCGACCCTGCTTAGCTTCTGAGATCGGGTGTGTTCAGGGTGGTATGGCCGTAGACTTTTTTTTGTTAAGCATCGTTTCTTTTCTCGCAGGTAACTATGGCCAAGATCAGTCCTCCATGAGTAGTGGTGGTGGCAGCAGCGGCGGTGGTGGTGGTGGTGGTGGTTATGGCAATCAAGACCAGAGTGGTGGAGGCAGTGGTGGCTACGGACAGCAGGACCGTGGAGGCCGTGGCAGGGGCGGTGGTGGTGGTTACAACCGCAGCAGTGGTGGCTATGAACCCAGAGGTCGTGGAGGTGGCCGTGGAGGCAGAGGCGGCATGGGGTAGGTGTCTTATGAGCCAGGGAGTATCTTTGGTGGGGAGTGTGGAGGATTGCATGAATTTCCCTGAAGTCAGTCCCTAGTGCATGGTTTAGTATTCTTGTCTAGGGATCTGTGAGGGCTTTGATTTGGGGGCAGTGACTGTTTTTATATCCCCATTTTATTTTTGTGAAAACTTGGGAGCATGAACTCCCATCCATACCACTGAATAGAGATTTTGAGTATTGACACTTGTTTCCAAAGAAAAAGAAATCATACGTAGATATGTATGGATTGGAGTCATTGATATCCTAGGCAAGAAACATGGAAGTGAAGACTTCTTTCTCTGCAAGGGAAACCGATGATCCCACTCCTGGGAAATAGTAGGGAAACTTGGTATGTGTATTCCCACGTGTCCTCTAGGGAGTTGGTAATGATTAACCTGACTTCAGCTTCCAGGAATTGGCTACTCTTCCTGTTTTCTGTAGTCATTTGAATCCACGAGCTTGATTTGCACTAATTTGACAGTGATTTTGTGTGTGACTTGGTTTGTGGGGCCATCTGACTGAAGTGTGCAGAACTTTTGGGCAAAAATATGCTTGACAGTGGTCTCCCACCTATTTGTTCCACTGTCTGCCTTCCCCTGGTTACTTAAAAATCATCAATTAGTCCAACTGGACCTTCTTTCCTTCCTGCTGAAGTTGATTTGAAGTAAAACCTTAGATTTGATGTTAAAACAGTCGTCAAATCTGTTGGTAAATACGATTTGAAGGACCCTACTTTGTCTCCCTTGAAAAAGGGGAGGAGTGTCAGTGTTACTGTTTTTGGAAAAAGTAGATTTTTAAAACAAGTTTGGTTATGGTAAGTATGCAGAGGTGGGTGGGGGCAATCTCAAAAACGTACAA
Organism: Cacajao melanocephalus; assembly: GCA_963573385.1. Lineage (NCBI taxonomy): Eukaryota > Metazoa > Chordata > Mammalia > Primates > Pitheciidae > Cacajao > Cacajao melanocephalus. The sequence continues at coordinate 16,169 of CAUYLG010007248.1, forward strand.
AAATAAGGAAAACTCTGTTGTGTGCGTGTGTTTAATGCAAAACTTTAAAAAGAAAAACAACTGTTATGTGACTGTTAACTTGCTCTGCATTTTATGTGCCACAGGTATGAAAGGTGACATTGCAAAATACTCCGCTCTTCTCACAGTGTAGAAGGGGTGACCCCGGGGGTTGGGGGAGATCAAAAACAGCTCAGTAGTTAGGACAGGGCTTAGCTAAGTTTGTCTTGCTTTAAGGGGAAATTGCTTTTGGTTTTGACTTTTTATGGAATGGGGTTGGGTCTGCTTGCTGCTTTCAAAGCAAAAACCACAAAAATGTGTTCAGGGCTACCCCAGCCTGGTGTGAAATGTCTTCTGGGTAAATTGGGGTAGGGTTTTTAAACCAACTACTTGGTTGTCAACCACTTGCGACAAGAGGAAAAAAAAACATCTCCATCGGAAGAACGACCAAGGAAAATGGGTCATTTTTTTTCCAGAGGAAATAGATACATAACCTTTTAAAGCAAAATCTTTATAAACTGTGTCTGAGAAACTGCACACGTGTGTGTGACATGCTCAAAGGTCAGACAAGGGGTGGTCAGGAAGGGATGTATTTTAGTAGCCACTTGTATCTTTTTCCAAAAACACCTACCCATGTTTGGGGAATGTTAAACAAAATCAAAAAACACCCTTTTGTAGCCGTTGGAAGCTTCATGTCCTTTCTTCTAACTTGTCTTCTCCAGCGGAAGTGACCGTGGTGGCTTCAATAAATTTGGTGGTAAGTGAACAGAGTTTCCAAAATTCCCAACTCCCAGCAATGCTTTGTCTGATTGTTCATTTGCAGATGTCTTAGCGTGTTAATTTAAGTGCAAAGGTTTTGAGGTGTCCAGAACCACCTCCAAAACGGACGGGGTAGGGTAGAATGCCACCTGTTGCCTGGTGTGTGCTAACCTGGAGCAGGCAGGGGTAAGACTCTCCATAGTCATCTTTTACCAAATCGGTTTGCCCCCGGTTAATAAGAGGGGTCTAGTAGGCCTCGGACAGGGCTGTTGCCACACCTGGCACTTAGTGACCACCGTCATGAGAAACTGGAGAGTGTGTGGTGGAACACGTGGTGCCAACTTGGCTTTAGGGCCCTTTTGATCATTGTGTCCACGGCTTGTGTGTGTGGGAGTGTGTGTGGGAGACAACCTCCAAGTGTTTTAATTCCGGAAGAGGGATGTGACATTGCCCCGCCCTGAGGATGGTGAAGTTGGTATACATTTATAAAGTACAGAATGGTGTCAATGAATGCAATTCTCTGTATATGGACTCAGATGGGCAAATAGAAACTAGCTCTGGGAAGGAACATGTGCACTACTTCAAGAAAGATTGGAAGCATGTGTGGCTCATGGGAAATAACCAGGTCTTAAACAGCACAAACTGAATTCATGGACCAGGAAGGTCTTAAAACAGCACACACTGAATTCATGGAAAAATGACAAATTTGAGAAGTCTCCCAGTAAGCTGGAACTTTTCTGGTTTGGTTAACTAACAAAAGGTTTCTTGATTTGTCTCAACATTTAAAGCCAAAGGCTTGGGTTCATGACTTAGGTGTCATTGCGTGTGGGTACAATATTTATATATGGCGAATTCAGATAAACATTGGTCAAAGATGGTCTCTGGAAAAACAAAATAGAGGCTGCATTACGGAAATAAGATTTCTGGTCTGTTCCCTGGGACATGCTTAAAAAATACAATAGCTATTATGTATGGTTTTTATTTTCATGTGGCTTTGGGGAAACATAACATGGTTTTAAGAATGGTTTCTAAAGATGAAATTAAAAATTGTTCCACAAGGGATAAGTGTCTTTGGTGGTAAAGTTGGGAGAAACTGGATGATCGCATGGCTGGTGGCGAGCCCATCTCTCTTGGGTGAGAGAACCGGGTCAAGCTGAGTTGGTTTGTTCACTTTAATGGGTTTCCTTTCCCCTGCTGTCTGTGCTGAGGACATTTCCCAGCCTGAGCTGAGGGAGGCAGCATTTTCTGAAGTGTGGAGTTGTCTCTGTGGAGACTCAAGTTACAGATCTTAAGGGGCCTGCCTAGAATTTTCTCCTGGGCAGGTGACCCAGGAAAGGGTTTTGGAGTGAGGCTGTGAGCACTTACATGATATTTTGCAGATTTGGATTTGGTGTTAATTTTTTTCCTTGTCCGTTTTTTCCTGTTGACTAACGGCTCCCCTTTCCTTGTTTTTGTTTTTGTTTTGTTCTTTTTTTCCATGTCACTTAAGGCCCTCGGGACCAGGGATCACGTCATGACTCCGGTGAGTTCACAGGTGGTGGCGTGAATAGAGCAGCTAAAGTGGTATCAAGACTGACTGGATATTCTTTGAAGCTATTATTAAAAGGAAACTGAAAAAATGGGGGTAGAGAGAAAGGGAATTAGGTGTATCCTTAGCAGTAAGAAGTAATCATGAAATATTTCTCAGAAATACATGACTTGTGGGTTCCACCCCCCATGATTTAGAAGGTCTGAGATGACCCTGAAAATCTGCCTGACAAGTCACCAGTGATGCTGATGCATCTGGACCCCACTCAGAACTTTCGGTTTACTGCAGTGGTTTTTTAAAAATGTGGATCACGTCCAAGTTGGTGAACAAAAACTAGTGAACAAAGGCCAGACCACACGAAGGAAAACATTTCACTCTTGTTTAGATTGTATTGATGTTTGTGTACTAGATTTTAATGTAAAATGGGTTTCTTATTTAATTCAGGGACCTTAACTGAAAGTTGATAAATACTGATGTTCTTTGCCTGCGTGGTCTTGGGCATTTCACTCCTGAGCTCTGGTTTCTGTACTGTGTATTGACGTGTTTCAAGGGATAATTGTCAAACCAAACCTGAAATTTAGCGGCATGGCTGGCATATAGGCACTCAAAATAAAAGGGAATGTGGATTTTTTTTTCATTTGTCTTCCATAAACCAAATCATACTAGTTGCTTGATGGATACTAGGTGTGCTGCTTTTGGTTTTTTCCTTATGTGTTTTTATTTGTTTTGCTTTTTCACATTTGCATTTTCTCCTCTGTTCAACAAGCAGAACAGGATAATTCAGACAACAACACCATCTTCGTGCAAGGCCTGGGCGAGAATGTTACAATCGAATCTGTGGCTGATTACTTCAAGCAGATTGGTATTATTAAGGTACTTGTGGAGTGGGTGCTTTCTGACAGTGTTGCAGCCTTTTGGATTTCACACATTAGTAAAAGGAAGTCTTAATGGTTGCAGTAAAAACAAAAGTCTTAATGGTTGTTGCTAGCTTAATTTGTTGAGGAAATTGCTGTTTGCTTTTTTTTTTTTGAGATGAAGTCTTGCTCTGTCACCCAGGCTGGAGTGCAGTGGCATGATCTCGGCTCACTGCAACCTCTGCCTCCCAGTTCCAAGTGATTCTCCTGCCTCAGCCTCCTGAGTAGCTGGGATTACAGGCGCCTGCCACCACGCCTGGCTAAGTTTTGTATTTTTAGTAGAGATGGGGTTTCACCATGTTGGCCAGGCCAGTCTTGAAGTCCTGACCTCAGGTGATCCACCTGCTTCCCAAAGTGCTGGGATTACTGGCGTGAACCGCCGTGTCTGGCCACTTGCTGTTTTCTAAAAGAAGTTCTATCTAAACACAAAAAGTGTAACTGATAAGAGTGACCTAAATTGTGAGATTTGTACTATATAAATAACCTTTAGTTTTCTCTCTCAGTGTTGGAGTGAGAAATACTTTTCTTTAATGGACGTTTACATGTGAGGTCGGACGAAGTAACTGGGAAGAGGGGAGTTGAAGTTTGGGAATGATAAACCTCATGTTCTGGAGAAAGAAGATGGGAGTACTGTAGCCTCTAAGATTGATGTTACCTCATTTTGCCTTCAGACAAACAAGAAAACGGGACAGCCCATGATTAATTTGTACACAGACAGGGAAACTGGCAAGCTGAAAGGAGAGGCAACGGTCTCTTTTGATGACCCACCTTCTGCTAAAGCAGCTATTGATTGGTTTGATGGTATGTATGAGAAGGCTGGCAGAGGTGGGGCTGGGGCTAGGGCAGCAAAGCCTTAGGAAGCAGGCCTTAGTTTGAGGGTTCTTCAGTTTTCCAACACTTCAGCTGTGGTTTCAAGTATAGTCTCATTTTTGCTTATAGACCATTTCAGAAAGGCATGTTTCTCTTAGCTTGAATTTTTGGATTAATGTGTCTTGAATCTATTTCTCTAGGTAAAGAATTCTCCGGAAATCCTATCAAGGTCTCATTTGCTACTCGCCGGGCAGACTTTAATCGGGGTGGTGGCAATGGTCGTGGAGGCCGAGGGCGAGGAGGTGAGGAGCTTACTGCTGGTGGTGCAAAGGGGTGATGGGGAGAGTGCAGAAGATGGTAAAGGCGCCTGGAACGGGTTAGGTCGACTAAACTTGGCAGGGAGCAGGCAGACCCATACTTGTTTTATCTGCATTAGGACCCATGGGCCGTGGAGGCTACGGCGGTGGTGGCAGTGGTGGCGGTGGCCGGGGAGGATTTCCCAGTGGAGGCGGTGGCGGTGGAGGACAGCAGCGAGCTGGTGACTGGAAGTGTCCTAATCCGTGAGTGAAACTTAACTTTTGTTTAGTTCTTTGATATTACGGTAATTAGGTGTGTGGATGTTTCCAACGAAGTAAAGTTCAACACCACACTGGGGTCAGATTTAGCCAGAAGTTTACATATGTAAGGTTGATATAATGGGAAAGGTAATGGATTGGGTTCAGTAATAATGGTTTTTGTTCTGGTTCTGATTGGGAGAAGCAAGCCTTTTCCTCTTTCTGAGGCCTCAGTTTCCTCACAGTATCTCTAAAGTCACCGTAGTTTCTTCATAATTCTAGGTCTTGCCTCTTCCCCATTCTTCCAGACTAATTGTCTTCCTTCTCCTTAGCACCTGTGAGAACATGAACTTCTCTTGGAGGAATGAATGCAACCAGTGTAAGGCCCCTAAACCAGATGGCCCAGGAGGGGGACCAGGCGGCTCTCACATGGGTAAGAAAGGCAGACCTGGTGCCAAGGAGTTGGGAACAACGAGTTCTTAAGTTTTCAGCAGGGAGGCTTTGGGTAGGTAGGGTGATGGGAATAGATATGATGGATTTTCTTTCTTTTGTCCTAGGGGGTAACTACGGAGATGATCGTCGTGGTGGCAGAGGAGGCTATGATCGAGGAGGCTACCGGGGCCGTGGCGGGGACCGTGGAGGCTTCCGAGGGGGCCGAGGTGGTGGGGACAGAGGTGGTTTTGGCCCTGGCAAGATGGACTCCAGGTAAGACTTTAATTGAGAATTAAAAGGTAGAGTAGTTGAATAGAGGCCGTAAGATAACAAGGTTTTGTTAGAAAGTGGTTTTGTTTGGAGGACTAGATGGAAAAACCTGAGATTGTAACCAGTAGTGGGGTGGGAAGGAAAATTAACTCAGGAGAAAAGAATCTGTAGACCCACTAGACTTGGAGAGGCTGGTAATGCAAATATAATGGATACTTTTTTTTTTTTTTTTTTTTTGCAGGGGTGAGCACAGACAGGATCGCAGGGAGAGGCCGTATTAGCCTGGCTCCCCAGGTTCTGGAACAGCTTTTCTTCCTGTACCCAGTGTTACCCTTGTTATTTTGTAACCTTCCAACTCCTGATCACCCAAGGGGGTTTTTTGTGTCGGACTATGTAATTGTAACCATACCTCTGGTTCCCATTAAAAATGACCGTTTTAGTTAAATTTTGTTCCTCTTCCCCCTTTTCACTTTGCTGGAAGATTGATGTCCGAGTCAGGAAGGTTGGGAATTGCCCTGTTTCAGATCATCCTGCGCAACAGGAACTGGATACAGCGTTTGATCCAGGGGAGAAGGCCAAGTGATACCCTTGAGAGCAGAGATTAAACTTTTCTGTCACGGCACACTTGGATGCTTACATGAGAAATGAAGAACACAGGATTTCATGAGTGTCGGCTTAAATCTGCCCAGCTATGGGGAGTTTTTCCTTTACCACGTTTATTTGCATACTGGTCTTAAGTTTATTCTTTGCAGCAGTTTAACCTTTTTAAAGAACTCTTGGCTCTTTTGGCACTTTTAATGGTGAGGCTCAAACAAATTAGGTTTATACGGGGTAATATTCAAATGTGACCATGGTGGAGAGCTCTTAGCCACTCTGGGTCTTTCACAGGAAGGAGAGTAACTTAGTGCTGGCTCAGTGCTGCCGGAGTTTGTGGAGTCAGGATCTCATCCTCAACCCTGAGAGACCCTGGGGCACTTGACAGCTGAGAAGGAAGTACATGAGTTACAAGGCTCAGAACCAGAAAACGGGAAAGCCGGAAGTGAGTCCTGCTCTGTTCAGACTCATTTCCGTTTTATGGGGATTTTCATTCTGAAACCATCATGCAGGAGGTCCTGAAGGGGCCAACAAATTCTGATCTCAGACTTTGGTTTACTTAGGCCTTAAGAGGATGCTACAATGAGAAGAGACTTGGGAATGGAGATGGTGAGAAGGGGGAAGGTTTTCTGGGAAAAGAAGGTAGAGGTAGTTGCTTGTACTTACAGGAGCCAAGTTGACCCGTTCCTAGTTGGCCTGGTGAACAGGGCCTGGGTGGATAATCTGCTATAAGGAGATGGCTCTGGCTGGGTCACTTTCATATCCTGCTTGTACTCAGAGGGCTTGAGGTCACTGGCATTTTGAGATTTTAGGCTTGAGCCTTTTTGATTGGAGGGTGGAAGGCCCTCCTAAGGGAATGAGCGTTAGGGGGAGGGGTGCGGCCAGTGAGTTAAAGTGTTAGTGCCCCTCAACCTCTTACCATGTGCTTGTAAACTTTCCCGGACCTGCCAGCCAGTATTTAGCATGCTTTTTAGTTGTACAGAGCCTAAAATTAAGAGCAAAACTGGTTTTAGTTGATGGGTTTTTTTTAAGAGATGAGGGGTCTCCATGTTGGCCAGGCTGGTCTCAAACTCCTGACCTCAGATGATCTGCCCACCTTGGCCTCCCAAAGTGCTGGGTTTATAGGCTTGAGCCACCGTGTCCGGCCTGCAGTTACTGGGTTTTCACACTTCGTTTTTAAGACAACTGCCATCACAAGCATAGCTTGAATCCCTAATTGAGAAGTGCTTTCCTCTCAGATTTTATGTTTGAGACGGAGTTTCACTCGTTGCCCAGGCTGGAGTACAGTGGTGTGATCTCAGCTCACTGCATCCTCTGCCTCCTGGATTCAATCGATTTTCCTGCCTCAGCCTCCCGAGTAGCTGGGATTACAGACATGTGCCACCACAGCCAGCTAATTTTGTATTTTTAATAGGGTTTCTCCAAGTTAGGCTGGTCTTTAACTCTCTACTTCTGCTAATCTGCCTGCATTGGCCTCCCAAAGTGCTGGGATTACAGGTGTGAGCCACTGTGCCTGGCCTGCTTTTTGTGTTTTTAGTAGAGATGGGGGTTTTTGCATGTTGGCCAGGCTGGTCTCAAACTCCTGACCTCAGGTGATCTGCCTGCCTCACCCTCCCAAAGTGCTGGGATTACAAGTGTGAGCCACCATGCCCAGCTCATGTACAGATTTCAGTTCCCTCCAATGTATCCCCAGAATGGTATTGCTAGGTCATAGGGTACTTCTGTTTTTAGTTATTTGAGGAGGCTTTTGTACTATTTTCCATAATGGCTGTGTTAGTCCACATTTCCACCAGTGGTATACAGGGATTCTCTTCCTCCACATCCTTGCTAGTTAGCTCTCATCTTTTTTATACAGCCATTCTAACAGGTGTGAGGTGACATTTTTCATCTTTTTTTAACTATGCACCATGGAGTCTAACCAGATCTCACTGCCTGTCCTAGCCTACAAGAGAGGCTAAACTCAGTATGGAATGTGGGGTCCTATCTGCAGTCATTCCTCCCCCGTAGCCTCAGACTCCATTTTTACCTTTGGATCCTCAGTTCTGACAAACCCTCTTTTCCTTCATCCTTTTTTTTTTCTTTCCTTTTTGAGATGGAATTTCGCTCTTGTTGCCCAGGAGTACAATGGCACGATCTTGGCTCACCACAACCTCCACCTCCCGGGTTCAAGTGATTCTCCTGCCTCAGCCTCCCAAGTAGCTGGGATTACAGGCATGCGCCACCATGCCCAGCTAATTTTGTATTTTTAGTAGGGATGGGGTTTCACCATGTATGTTGGTCAGGCTGGTCTCAAACTCCTGACCTCATGACCCGCCTGCCTCAGCCTTTCAAAGTGCTGGGATTACAGGCCTGAGCCAGTGCGCCCGGCTGCCTTTCCCTCATCTTTATCTTGAAATTTTAAAGACATGGCAGGGGGTGGGGGCCTCACTTTTGGCCTGGCTGGTCTCAGTGGGCTCAAGCAAGCCTTCAACCTCCGGAGTGGCTGAGACTACAGGTGTGCTTCTGCACCTGGCTATTTTGAAATAATCTGACTTAGAAGAAAGTTCCTACAATTGGGTTCATCTTCCTATGCAAATATAATCTTCAATGGTGCTAGCATATACAAACAGAGAATGTATTTTCAAGTGGGTTGTGCCAGCACATCTGATGAGGATTTTTTGTTGTAGAAATATTGGGTCCACAATCTTGAGATATTATAAAAGCTTTTGGAGACCATCGAGTCTAAAATACCCAGTATCCTTGAGGGCAGGAGTTTGGAGCTGGAGGAAATACTGCTATCTGCTGGTGGTTAATGCTCTCAGCTCCTTGGATTGTGGCTTTAGCCCTAAGTATGAGATGAGGGCTCTTAACTGGAAATGAGGCCCACTGGTGTAGGAGCAAGAGGCAGAGGAAAGGAGTTGGACAGTTGGATTGAAGATGGTGAATGTGCTGTCTCTGCGTTTCGGTGAGGAGGGTCCGAGCGACGGTGGGAGGGCCACTCCACAGCTGGATGAAGTGGGCAGGAACCGAGTTTTTTCCCAGGTGACATACTGCCTGTGCCCACCTCGCCAGGGGGTGGCAGTATTGCACAATCTCACAGATTCCTTGTCACTGTTGGGTACAGTGTACTTAAGAATAGGGACCTGGACGGGAGCGGTGGCTCAGACCTGTAGTCCCAGCATTTTGGGAGGCCAAGGTGGGTGGATCACGAGGTCAGTAGATGGAGACCATCCTGGCCAACATGTCGAAACCCCATCTCTACTAAATATACAAAAATTAGCCGGGCGTGGTGGCGTGCTCCTGTAGTCCCAGCTCCTCAGGAGGCTGAGGCAGGGGAATCGCTTGAACCCAGGCGGTGGAGGATGCCGTGAGCAGAGGTCGTGCCACTGCACTACAGCCTGGGTGACAGAGCAAGACTGTCTCAAAAAAAAAAAAAAAAAAAAGGAAAAGGGCCCGGTTGGAGGAAGGGCTGACAGAGTGCCTGCATAACACGGTTACAAGTACCGGGAACCGTAAACCGCGGCAAACTGCGTCAGGCCTCCGGGGAGGCAAACTTCCCTAAGCCTTCATGTTCCAGGGGTGGAGTGCCCTTGACTCTGTTACAGTACATAACGTGCTCAAGGACTTAAAACCCCTTTTGTAGCATTACAGAGTCACCAGACTTGTAGGCTTCTTGTGAGACTCCCTCCCTCCAGCTGTGCCTAGAATGCAATCTGTAGATAACCACATGTTCTTGTTTTGTGAAACTCCCAAACTGCTGCTGTTATCAGTCTTTAGAATGATGCACCAGTTCTGGCTCACTGATTCACCCCACTATTATGCCACTCCCTCCCCACCATCACCTCACCTTCACTCCACCATCTGCTGACTGTAACCAATAAATACTGTGGGGAACCTAAGCTTGGGGCCTTCCCTGCCTCTATGACAAATGATGGTCCCCTGCTTCCACTTTTATTCTTAATCTTTTTCTCTTTCCTTTGTCGCCACCAAACTAGGGGTACCCACGGGTGGGGTATGGGGGCTGGTTCCCTACAGGGACCTGCAGGAGATCCAAGACCATCCTGGCCAACATGGTGAAACCCCAAAAATCAGTGTGGTGGTGTGCACCTATAATCCCAGCTACTTGGGAGGCTGAGGCAGGAGAATCACTTGACCCTGGGAGGTGGAGGTTGCAGTGAGCTGAGATCATGCCACAGCACTCCAGCCTGGCGACAGAGCAAGACTCCATCTCAAAAGAAAAAAAAAAACAAAAAAAACAAAAAAGTGGAGACCTGGTAATTCCACCCTAGGCTTGCATGCTTGTTTTTCTGATTTTGGTTTTCCAGAATTTCAGGGAAAGTTAACCCATCCTGTTTTTTTTTTTTTTGAGATGGCTGGAACCACGTCCTCTGTAACCTGGTGGGGAACACACACGAGAACACACACACACACACACACACACACATATTTAAAAAAAAAAAAAAATATATATATATATAGGAGTCCTGCCTTATCTATGGTTTCACCTTATACAGTTTTAGTACAGTATAACAATCTATGCTGAATTTATAAATTGAACTTTATCATTTGTCAAAATATGGATTTTAACTTAGTAGGTCCAGGTGCGGCCCAAGATGGGCATTTCAGGCCAGGTTTGGTGGCTCATTCCTGTAATCCCAGCACTTTGGGAAGCCGAGGTGGGAGGATCACTTGAGCCCAGGAGTTGAGACAAGACTGGGTAACAGCAACATCCTGTCTCTACCAAATTTTATTTTTGAGATGGAGTCTGGCTTTGTTGCCCAGCCTGGAGTGAAGTGGCACGACCTCTGCTCGCTGCAACCTCCGCCTCCCAAGTTCAAGCGATTCTCCTGCCTCAGCTTCCCAAGTTGCTGGGATTTATAGGCATATACCACAACACCTGGCTAATTTTTGTATTTTTAGTAGAGATGGGGTTTCACCATGTTGGCCAGGATGGTCTTGAACTCCTGATCTCAGGTGATCCACCTGCCTCGGCCTCCCAAAGTGCTGGGATTACAGGCGTGAGCCACTGCACCCAGCCTCTACCAAAACTTAAAAAAATTGGCCCGGTGTGGTGGCTCATGCCTGTAATCTCAGCATTTTGGGAGGCTGAGGTGGGTGAATCATGAGGTCAGGAGTTTGAGATCAGCCTGACCAACATGGTGAAACCCCGTTTCTACTAAAAATGCAAAAAGATTAGCTGGGTGTGGTGGCGGGTGCCTGTAATCCCACCTACTCGGGAGGCTGAGACACGAGAATTGCTTGAACCTGGGAGTTGGAGGTTGCAGTGAGCCGAGGTCACGCCATTGCACTCCAGCCTGGGCAACTGAGCAAGACACCATCTCAAAAAAAACCCAAAAAACAAAAATTAGCCGGATGTGGTGGCACACACCTGTAATTTCAGCTACTTGGGAGGCTGAGGCACCAGAATTGCTTGAACCTGGGATTTGGAGGTTGCAGTGAGCCGGTATCATGCCATTGCACTCCAGCCTGGGCTACTGAGCAAGACACCATCTCAAAAAAACCCAAAAACCAAAAAACAAAAATTAGCTGGGTGTGGTGGCACGCACCTTAATTCCAGCTACTTGGGAGGCTGAGGCACCAGAATCGCTTGAATCTGGGAGTTGGAGGTTGCAGTAAGCCAAGATCGTGCTATCCAGACTGGGTGACAGAGTGAGACTCCATCTCAAAAAAAAAATGTGGTGGCATGTACTTGTGGTCCTGGGTCCCAGCTGGAGAGATTGAGGCTGCAGTGAGCTGTGTTCCTGCTATTGCACTCTAGCCCACAGCCCTGGGTAACAGAACAAGACTGTTCCCTGCGTCCTCCCCTCAAAGAAAGCATTTCTGACAGGCTTTCGGGTGATAACTGATGCTATTGCTTCAACACTTCTCTTAACATTCTAGAGTTTGGCAGGGACAAATTATTTCTGAAGGGGAACTTGGCTTTGTACAAAACTTTCTTCTTTCTCCCCGCTGGCCCCTGCCTCCTGCCCCCCAGCTTTTTTTTTTTTTTGAGACAGTTTTGCTCTGTTGACAGGTGCCAGGCTGGAGTGCAGTGGCTCAATCTCTGCTCACTGCAACCTCCACCTCCCGGGTTCAAACAATTCTCCTGCCTCAGCCTCCCAAGTAGCTGGGACTATAGGCGCACACCACCACACCCAGCTAATTTTTGTATTTTTTTTTAATAGAGACAGGGTTTTACCATGTTGACCGGGATGGTCTTAATCTCTTGACCTCGTGATCCGCATGCCTCGGCCTCCCAAAGTGCTGGGATTACAGGTGTGAGCCACGGCGCCTGGCCTACCCCTCAACTTTTTTATTGGAGACAGGGTCTTGCTCTGTGGCTCAGGCTGGGGTGCAGTAGCACGATCACAGCTCACTGCAACCTCGAACTCCTGGGCTCAAGTAATTCTGCCACCTCAGCCACCCAAGTAGCTCAGACTACAGGCAGGTACCACCATGTCCAGCTAATTTTTAAAAATTTTTTGTGGAGATGAGGTCTCACTGTTGTTCAAGCTGGTCTTGAACTCTTGAGCTCAAGCAATCCTTCCTGGTCAGCCTCCCTAAGTGCTAGGATTATATTTCTATATCAACTGTGCTAGCTAGGAGCTAAGAAAAAGTGGTTGTGTGGGTTTTTGTAATAAGCACAGGCCCAGCCAACACTGGCTTCTGTTCTTTTTTTTTTTTTTTAAGTCTTGTGAAGCTTAAATGAAAAGTTTGAGCAAAAAAGAGGATGCTGTCCTCTTTGTGGGATTTTTGTGGGTGTGGGGAGATCTGGACCATCATGGAGGGTGTCCTCAGCGCAGGGATGGGATTTGGTTCCTGCAGGGCCTCAGAGAACCATGGGACAGACCTTCAGGTGTTAGGGGAAGGTGATTTTGAGTTGCTCCTTCACTTTGTTGAATGTCTCTGAAATCCGGTTCTGGGGCTTGACGGGAATGTTGCTGTTTGCAGTGGCTGCCCTTCAGCTTATCTGGGATGTGTCCCAAGATGCTGGAGTTGTCTGCGGCTATCTGGACTGGGGCTGGGCCTTCCACATCCGTGGAAAGAAGCACCGCCAGGACTGGGAGAGACAGAACAAGTCTAGGGTGGTACCAGAGGGGCACTCTAGTTGGTCTCGGGATAGCACAGGTGAACAGATACAGTTCTAAGCCTTTGGAGGCCTAGGAGCAGAACCGTCCTAGTGGAGGTGATTGCTAACTCTGAGGTGCACTTGCCATAAGCCAGTTGCTGTTAAGGGATGAGCTACGACTTGTCACCCCCACTTTACATAAGGGAATGCCCACACAGCTAGTGAGAGGTGGAGCTGGGACTTGAACCTCTCTCCTTTAGCTATAGAACTTCTGTCCTTTAGGCCGGGCGTGGTGGCTCATGCCTGTAATTCAAGCACTTTGGAGGCCAAGGTGGGCGGATCACCTGATGAAACCCTGTCTATAAAAAAAAATAAATACATAAATAATGAAAAAAAGAACAACTGTCCTTTACCACTGAGCTGTGCCTAAAATCAGAGGACACTTCTGGTAGGACTATTTCTTCCACAGCCCAAAGGATAAAGGAAGCCCCAAGACATTTTTTATCTTAGGGAGACTTTCTTGGAATCACTTCCTTTCCTCAGGCCTGCACTGGTTTTTGTAGCGACTCTAAGGATGCCTGTCATGCAAGGATCTGTTACCTACGGCCCATCTCAGGAGAATGATTAGTTTCCTGTGAAGTATAAAAGAATCCTATAAGGCCGAACACGGTGGCTCATGCCTGTAATCCCAGCACTTTGGGAGGCCAAGGCGGGTGGATCACGAGGTCAAGAGTTCAAGACCAGCCTGGCCAACATGGTGAAACCCTGTCTCTACTAAAGATACAAAAAAAAAAAAAAAAAATTAGCCAGGCATGGTGGTGTGCACCTGTAATCCCAGCTACTCGGAAGGCTGAGGCAGGAGAATTGCTTGAACCAGGGAGGCGGAGGAGGCTGCAGTGAGCCGAGATTGCTCCATTGCACTCCAGCCTGGGCTACAAGAGTGAAACTCCATATCAAAAAAAAAAAAAAAAAAAAGTCAGGTGAGGTGGTTCATGCCTGTAATCCCAGCACTTTGGGAGGCTGAGGCTGGTGGATCACGAGGTCAAGAGTTCAAGACCAGCCTGGCCAGTATGGTGAAACCCCATCTCTACTAAAAATACAAAAATTAGCCAGGCGTGGTGGCACAGGCCTGTAATCCAAGCTACTCAGGAGGCTGAGGCAGGAGAATTGCTTGAATCTGGCAGATGGAGGTTGCAGTGAGCTGAGATCATGCCACTGCACTCCAGCCTGGGCAAAAGAGCAAGACTCCACCTAAAAAAAAAATCCTGTTAGATACTAGAGATACATAGTAACTGCCATATACTGATTACTTTTTACATGCAAGGCACTTGTACAGAGGTTGAAAAGATGTCTGCATTTAAGCAGGGGAGTGGTGGAGTCACCAGCACATGGTTTGCATTGCCACAGAGACACTGGGAAGAGACCTGAAACCCAGAGAAACGCATACATATGGGCTGTTTGGGGCAGGTAGAAGATGTCAAGGTGTCCAGAGATAAAGGGGCCAGCATGTGCTAGGGCACCGGGTATGAGCAGATAGTGGTGGGATAGTGGGGTGTGTGAGGAGAGGAGAGGTTGTATGGAGTTAAGCGCCAGGCTAGGAGGAGAGTTTAGGTGTTCTATTAAAAATGACAACTGAAGCTGGGCATGGTGGCTTACGCCTGTAATCCCAGCACTTTGGGAAGATGAGGCAGTGGATCCCGAGGTCAGGGGTTCGAGACCAGCCTGACCAACATGGTGAAACCCCGTCTTTACTTAAAAATACAAAAATTAGCCGGGCATGGAGGTGCACACCTGTAATCCCAGCTACTTGGGAGGCTGATGCAGGAGAATTGCTTGAACCCAGGAGGCGGAGGTTGTGGTGAGCCGAGAGCACGCCATTGCACTCCAGCCTGGGCGACAGAGCAAGACTCAGTATAAAAAAAAAAAAAAAAAAAAAGGCTGGGCCCGGTGGCTCACGCCTGTAATCCCAGCATTTTAGGAGGCCGAGGCGGGCAGATCACAAGGTCAGGAGATCAAGACCATCTTGGCCAACATGGTGAAACCCCATCTCTACTAAAAATACAAAAATTAGCTGGGCATAGTGGCGCGTGTCTGTAATCCCAGCTACTCAGGAGGCTGAGGCAGGAGAATTGCTTGAACCCGGGAGGCGGAGGTTGCAGTGAGCCGAGATCGCACCACTGCACTCCGGTCTGGTGCCTGACGGAGTGAGACTCTGTCTCAAAAAAAAAAAAAAAAAGACAGCTGGGTATGGTGGTTTGCACCTGTAGTCCTAGCTATTCAGGAGGCTGGGGCAGGACGGGACGATCGTTTGAGCCCAGGGGTTTGAGGCTGCAGTGAGCCATGATCACACCGCTGCACTCCAGCCAGAGCAGCAGATGAGATCACGCCTCAAAAAAAAGTGAGAGTCTGTTCCCACGATCAGTTTGGATTTCTCAGGACCTTGGAGCCAGAGGCAGGGAGGTTGAAGTAGGAGGCTTGTTGCAGATAAGACATAATTAGAGATAAGCCTGGGGGGGCAGTGAGGTTGGAAAGTGGTTGTTTGGTGATTGCTAAGGATAGGATCCAGGGCCTCCTTGGTATCTGCCCATTGCTTTGCAGATCCTCCCTCTTCAAGGCCAGAAAGGATTGGGTGTAAAGTGTACTCAGGAAGTAGCCCTAGATTCCTGCTTCCCCAAAAGCCTCTGGAAGGACCTCAAGTTTCCTGGAGAGAGAGACCCATATTTCCCTTTGTAGGCAAAAATTGCATCAAGAAGGAGGTTCGGTGGCTCACACCTGTAATCCCAGCACTTTGCGCGGCTGAGACAGATGGATCACTTGAGGTCAGGTGTTTGAGACTAGCCTGGGCTATGTGGCAAAATCCCATTTCTACTAAAAATACAAAAAGTAGCCGGGTGTGGTGGCAAGCACCTGCAATACCAATTACTTGAGTGGCTGAGGCACAAGAATTGCTTGAACCTGGGAGGCAGAGGTTGCAGTGAGCCAAGATCGTGCCTCTGCACTCCAGCCTGTGTGACAGAGTGAGCCTCCGTCTCAAAATAAATAAATAAATAAATAAATAAAGGTTTCTGGGCATAGTGGCTCATGCCTGTAAATCCCAGCACCCCAGCACTTTGGGAGGCCGAGGCGGGTGGACCACTTGAGGTCAGGAGTTTGAGACCAGCCTGGCCAACATGGTGAAAACTTGTCTACCAAAAACACAAAAATTAGCCAGGCGTGGTGGTGGGGACCTGTAATCCAAGCTACTTGGGAGGCTGAGGCTCAAGAATAGCTTGAACCTGGGAGGTTGAGGTTGCAGTGAGCCGAGGTCATGCTGCTCCACTCCAGCCTGGGTGACAGAGCGAGACTCTATCTCAAAAAAAAAAGTTTTAAATGTTCCTTTCAAATGAATGAATAAGCAATAATAACTCCCGAAAAAAATTGCATCAAAAGAGGCAGCTACCACAACTCACTTCCTGAAATTTTGCTTTGGTGGCTGGCATGCTTTTTGGGCAAAGGGCAACCTATGCTCCTTTCCCCCACGGGATGGGGCGGGGCAGAGGGAGTGTTTAAGCCTGCTACAGCCAGGGCCAGGAGGAGCCATCGAGCGATTTGGTGACTTGTGCTCTTCTGTTCTATGTTTAGATAATGCTCTAATGTCTCTCCCTTTGAAAATTGCTCTAATTTTGCATTTTTCTCTTGTGGAAAATGTGGAAGGTAGGGAAGCTATGAAGACTAGTGTGTTTCTAAATGCCTGGGACAGAGCTGCCTGCCACAGTTCCAGACCCTTTGGTACACACCTTTTTTAACCTTCGGACCTGGGCCACAGGCCGTTATCTCTAACGGCAAGGTTAGACTCTTTAGGGAGCACTGCAGGAGCACCACCTGGTGAATGAGGAGGGATAGTCCATGCTGATACCAGGAAGGATGGAGGAAGCATCCGGGGTGCCGGAGGCCCTAGGGACGTGGAGCTGGAGGGCTGGGCGGCCTCGGAAGCATAGCTGAGCTCTGCACATGCCACCAGGCTAGAAGTAGGAAAACACACAAGTACAAATTGGCTTTTCATGTATTGTGTATAAAAACATCAAACCCAGAATGAGTTCGCTGGGATTGCAGTGGCTGGGGTGTTGCTGGGGAAGAGCCTCAGCTCTTCCGCTCGAGGTCCTCCACCAGGTAGGGCTGGGTCTCTCTCAGGGCCTGGAGGAACAAGTCCTTGCAGTTCCAGTTCCAGGCTGGGGTGAAGCTGAAGAGCTTCCGCATCTTGGTTGGGTTGGTGGACTCGGCTCGCACTGCCTGGTACTGCTCCTCCGTCAAGACCTTCCCGTACAGGGCATCCAGCAGCCCCTCAACCTCTGTGACCCTCGCGATAAGCGCAGCCCGGTGCAGCTCTATAAAGTGCTGGCCTGGGGGTGGGAGGAGAACATGAGCTGGCAGCCAGGGTGTGGGACCTGTCCCTGCTAAACTAGCAAGCCTAGGGGCGGGGGCTCCAGGGAGCGGCCCACCAGGACCCCATATGTAGTGCGATGAGGGTAACATTGTCTCCCTTCCCCTGCAGGGAGGAGAGTGGGTGTGTAGGTGGAGTGCGCAGGGTTGCCTGGTCCTGCCCGGCCCTGCCCTACCCTGGCTGCGGGAGCACAGATGCTGGCTGTGCGGGGGTGCAGTGAGGCCGGGCTGGGTGTGGCGGCCTCACCTGGCTTGGCTGCCGGCTGAGGAGGGGCCCGGATTCCAGCTGGCACGGCTCCAGAGCCTGAAAGAAAATGGGTCAAGTAGACCCCTTCTCTTCCTGCCGTGGGGCCGGGGTCCCCTGGGTCAGGAGGCCAAGCGCGGGGAGCCTCCTTTCCGGCACAGGAGCTTCGTTTAGGGGTAGGAGGAACAGAAACCGGAAGAGCCCGACGGGCAAGCGCCGGTGTGAGTGGAGGGGAAAGACCGGGTGGAGGGCCGGTGGGGGCGGCTCACCCTGCTGCGTGGCCTCCTGAAGCTGCCCGGCCATCTCCTGCAGGCCCATGTCCCGCAGCACAGTGGCGGCGAGCTCGGCGCCGTAGGCCTCCAGGTAGAAGCTGACCAGCTTGTCTGTGAGGTCCACGGCGTCCATGGACAGCAGCGCGCCCCGCGGGATGCGCCCGTAGCCCTCGCGCAGCGGCACCGACAGCAGCTTCAGCTTGAACTTCTTGAGCTCGTCGGCGGTCAGGTTCTCCAGCGCATCCAGGATGGCGTCGCGCGCGCGCCCCATGGCTCCTGGATCCCCCGCCGCTGCCGCTGCTCGCGCCGCTACGGCCGCCGACTAGGAGGAAGTCGACTGCGGGGCGTGACCTGGACTCCCCGCCTATCCCCCACTCCGGTCTCCCGACTCGACTCCCCGCCCCGGTCCGTTGCCCTCCCGCAAAAGGCGCTCCCCGACCACACCCTTGGTCCCTGCCCACCCAGGCCTCTGGATTGGGGCCCGCGGCAGTCGCGGGGCGCCAGGATCGCGCCTTCCAGCTGGCCTGCGAGGTGGGACCCGGGAGGGGCCCCTCAGAAGGGCTCATGGATGGCGCCTGCTTGTCTCTGGGCTTGTACCAGCGGGTACAGACCAGAAACCCGGGCTCGCTCTCACTGGGTTTATTGGAGCACCCAGGCTTAGAATCTCCAATTTCTAGAACCTCGAAATCTCCGCGGTTCCCTGAACCTTAGAATCCTCTCCCACAGGTCATAGAATTTTGGAATCATCACAGCTAGAAGCATGTAGCTCCCCCAATTCCACATACTGGGGAGAAATGAGGTGGAAAAAAGGGTAGGGAGTGTGCATATCTCTCTGAGCATCAGTTTCATCTTCCACCACATGGGGATGATAACCCTTAGATGCTTATAAATATTCCAGCATAACATGGCCACCCTGATGGCTCCCGAAACCTTGCCAGATGCTTCCTAGGGGGTGCTAGATTTTGATTCTAAGAGCTGAATTTCTTGGGAAGTGATGACAAGAGCCATTGGTTGAAAACATTCTCAACTGGAGGGAACATACTGGGTGGAGAGCCAGCAACTCTGGTCCCAGGGGCTTGGGATAGCATTGGAGCCCGTGCTGTGTCCAGAATTCTTCTCCCTTTTTTTTCTTTTAGAGACAGGTTCTCACTGTGTCTCCCAGGCTGGAGGGAGCGATGGTCCCTCCAGCTTTGAACGCCTGGGCTGAAGTGATCCTCATGCCTCACTTCCCAAAGTGCTGGGATTACCGCGGGAGGCACCATGTGCCACCTTCGATTTGTTCCTAACATGGCGGGGGAGGTCCGCTGGTCTGGCTTCGGTGGGCCTCCCTGGCCTTGTCTTATGCCACACCCTGCTTTCCCGCCATCTCTGAGTGGCAGCCACACTGGTCTCTCAGTTCCTCAAGTGTGCCAGCCTCCTTTTACGTCTCCAAGCCTTTGCATGTGCTGTTCCCTCAGCCTTGAAATCTCTTCCCTCTTTGCCTGGCAACCTTTAGTTCTCAAGTTAAATGTCACTTCCTCTGGGAGACCAGGCTTAGAGCATTTCCCAGGCTAGTCCGTAACACCTGCTACGTATCTGTAGCTCTCATGGCAAGCGTAACAAATGCCGTGTGCTTATTTAAAACCGCTTCTCCCTGCCAGTCTATAAATCGTGCCTGTTCAGATCATCGTTATCTCCTCAGCATCCAGAACAGGGTCTGACAAATAGTAGGTGATCAATAAATGGTTTCAGAATGAATGGTGAATGAATGGACCTTGTGGCTCAAGGGAGAATACCAGTAACTGCAAGGTATGCCTTATACACAAGCTCTTCAAAGAGAGGCAGCTTCCAGGAGATTAAAGACCATGAACTTGGCTCTGTGTTGTGCGGTGGCTCACGCCTGTAATCCCATCACTTTGGGAGGCTGAGATGGGCGGGTCACCTGAGGTCGGGAGTTTGAGACCAGCCTGGCCAACACAGAGAAACCCCATCTCTACTAAAAGTACAAAATTAGCTGGGTGTGGTCACGCATGCCTGTAATCCCAGCTACTTGGGAGGCTGAGGAGGGAGAATCGCTTGAACTTGGGGGTGGAGGTTGCAGTGAGCCAAGATTGCACCATTGCACTCCAGCCTGGGCAACGAGAGTGAAACTGCGTCTCAAATTAAAAAAAAATCATGAACTTGAAGCCATATAGTTCTTAGTTTGAATCCTGACTCTATTTCCCAGGGGGGTATTTGGAATCCTTCATTTTCCCCTCTCAGCTGGGTTGTAACAATCACTGTTCCTTGTACTGGTACTACCCTAATATATTATACATTTATTTACTTACTGGACATTCATCCCTCTTTAAAATGTGAACCCTGTGAGCATCACAGACCTTAACTGTCTTGTTCATTGCTGAATTCCTAGTGTCAAGAATGTACCTGGAAATAGCCAGGTGTGGTGGCGGGCACTTGTAATACCAGCTACTTGGGAGGCTGAGGCATGAGAATTGCTTGAACCTGGGAGGTGGAGGCTACAATGAGCTAAGATTGCGCCACTGCACTCCAAACCTGGGCGACAGAGCTAGACTCCATCTTGGAAAAAAATGTACCTGGAACACAGTAGCTGCTAAGTAGAGACATGGTGAAACTCTGTCTCTACTAAAAATACGACAATTAGCCAGGCATGGCGGCAGGTGCCTGTAATCTCAGCTACTTGGGAGGCCGAGGCAGGAGAATCTCTTTTTTTTTTTTTTTTTTTTTTTAGAGATGGGGTTTTACCATGTTGGCCAGGCTGGTCTCTTACTCCCTACCTCAAGCAATCCACCCGCCTTGGCCTCCCAAAGTGCTGGGATTACAGGCGTGAACCACCACGCCCGGCCCGAGGAGAATCTCTTGAACCTGGGAGGTGGAGGTTGTAGTGAGCTGAGATCACCCCATTGCACTCCAGCCTGGGCAACAAGAGCAGAACTCTGTCTTGTGGGGGGAAAGAAACCAGGATGGGGAGCAGTGCTCTGCTATCTGCTGAAAGCCATTTTTGTTGTTGTTTCTTTTGAAGACAGGCTGTCACTCTGTCCCCCGGGCTGGAGTACACTGGAGGGATTGTGGCTCACTGCAGCCTCGGACTCCCGGGCTCAAGCAATTCTCTTATCTTGGCCTCCTGAGTCTCTGGGACTGTAGGTGTGCCACCATGCCTAGCTAGTTTTCTTCCTATTTTTTAAAATAGAGAATGAGTCTCCCTATGTTGTTCAGGCTGGTCTCAAACTCCTGAGCTCAGCAGTCCTCCTGCCTTGGCCTCCCAAAGTGCTGGGATTATAGGTGTGAGCCACGGTGCCTGGCCTTGATCCCCATCCCTGTAGCGTGTAGGCTGGGGTAAGCTGTGTGCCAACATCTTCACCATGGGTGGCACTTGTGGTTCAACAGCCAGCATTCCTTGGCTCATGGATATTTATCATGCCTTCTCACTGGCCTTTATCCTTCCAGAATCTCCAACTCCTTTTGTGCACTGTGGCCAGAGAATACATCTTCCTAATCCTGCCCCTGCCCAGCTCAGAGACACCCCCCCCCACCACCACATGACTCTCCAGTGCCCTCAGACTCAAGTCTCAAGCCCTTGGCTTGGCCTTCAAGGTCTTTGCCAACCTCTTCAGCTGCCCCTTCCACCTTGCTGACCTCTGAACCTCTGCCCCTGTGGGGCCTGCTCTCTGCCTGGCCTCTTTTCCCTCCTGGTCTACTTGGTGAGTTCCTGCCTGTTTTCTGACACTCACCAGGCATCACTTCTTCTTGTCTTTTTTTTTTTAGGACGAGGTCTCACTCTGTTGTCCAGGCTGGAGTGCAGTGTGCAATCATAGCTCACTGCAGCCTCAAACTCTTGGGCTCAAGCGATCCTTTCTCCGCTTCCTGTGTAGCTGGAATGATGGGCACATGCCACCATGCTCAGCTCATTTTCAATTTCAATTTTTTGTAGAGATGGGGTCTTGCTATATTGCCCAGGCTGATCTCCAACACCTGGGCTTAGTGATCCTCCTGCCTTGGCCTCCCAAAGCACTGGGATTACAGGTGTGAGCCACCACACCCAACCCAGGAGTCACCTCTTCTAATAAATAATAGAAATAAGCCTTTAGTCTACGGTTCCTTCCTTCCTTCCTTCCTTCCTCCCTCCCTCCCTCCCTCCTTTCCTCCGTCCCTCCTTCCTTCCCTCCCCTCTCCCCTCTCTCTTTCTTCTCTTTTTTTCTTTCTCTCTGTCTTTCCTTCCTTCTTTTCTTTCTCCTTTCTTCCTTCCTCCTTCCCTTGGCCTTCCTCCCTCCCTCTCTCCTTCCCTCCCTTCCTTTCTTCCTTTCTTCTTCTTTTTTTTTTTTTTGACAGAGTCTCCCTCTTGTCACCCAGGCTAGAGTGCAGTGGTGTGATCTCAGCTCACTGAAACCTCCGCCTCCTGGATTCAAGCAATTCTCCTGCCTCAGCCTCCTGAGTAGCTGGGATTACAGGCACCCGCCACCATGTCCAGCTAATTTTTTGTATGTTTAGTACAGACAGGGTTTCACCATGTTGGCCACACTGGTCTCTAACTCCTGACCTTGTGATCTGCCCACCTCAGCCTCCCAAAGTGCTGAGATTACAGGTGTGAGCCACCGTGCCTGGCTTCCTTCCTTCCTTCCTTCATTTGCCTTTTTTTTTTTTTTTTTTTTTGCAGTTTTTACAGTTTTATCTAAACACAGAACGTGCACATGAGCTGTCTACTCATTTTCTTCACTGCGCAGCCTGGCATTGGGGTTGGTGACTGACGGCCAGCTGGGCAGCTCTTTCCACGATGGCTTTGCGGTTCTTGGAGGAAACATCGTGAGCCATCTCAGCACATAAGATTTGTTGCACATCAGCAGCACTTCCAGCTCCTTCACATGTGGACCAGGAATTTCCGGAAGCCACTGGGCAGCATGTGCTTTGTTTTCTTGTTGCTCCCATACCAATGTTAGGCATCAAGATCTGGCCCTTGAGCCTTCTACGAACCCTGTTGTCAGTACGTCTGGGTTTCTGCCAGTTACACTTAATTTTGACATATGGGTCTGACTGGTGCTGGATGAACTTTTTGGTTCTCTTTTTGACAATCTTGGGCTGCACAAGGGGTCTGAGGGCGGCCATGATGCCGAGGAGGAGATGCCTGCCACCTCTATAGGCAGTGCCAAGGAAGAGAGCTTCCTTCCTTCTTTCTTTCCTTTCTTTCTTTCCTTTCTTTCCTTTCTCTCTCTCTCTTTCTTTTTTTCTCTCTGTTTTTTGAGACAGGGTCTCAGTCTGTTGCCCCGGCTGGAGCGCAATGGCACAGTCATAGCTCTCTACAGCCTCGGCCTCTTGGGCTTGAATGATCCTCCCATCTCAGCCTCCCAAGTAGCTGAGACTACAGGTGTGCGCCACCATGCCCAGTCAATTTTTGTAATTTTTTTTTTTTAGACGGAGCCTTGCTCTGTCACCCAGGCTGGAGTGCAGTGGTACAATGTCCAGTTACTGCAACCTCCGCCTCCTGGGTTCAAGCGATTCTCGTGCTTCCGCCTCCTGAGTAACTGGGACGACAGGCATGAGCTATCATGCCTAGCTAATTTTTGTATTTTTAGTAGAGACGGGGTTTTGGCATGTTGCCCAGGCTGGTCTCGAATCCCTTGGCTCAAGCAATCCAGCTGCCTTGGCCCCCCAGGTCCTGGGATTGCAGGCGTGAGCCACCGTGCCCAGATCACGTGCATTGTTTCCAAGCCTTACAGCAATCCCTTTGAGACAGGGAATCGTGGCCCCGTTTTGTAAATGAGAAGATGGGTTCAGAGAGGTGGAAGGGCTTGTCCAAGGTCACATTTCAGCCAGAGCTTGGCACAGACCCAGTCTTGATAAGCTGTTGTAGAATGACACAAGAAGCCTAGAATCTAGAATCATCGAAACCTGCTCTTTTTACTTTGGTAGAATTGGAGGAGCTTTGCGCATATAATCCATTTTAAAATGATTGCCTGATTCGACCCCTACAACGCAGAGCAGGGGTCCCCTTTGCCGTGTGGCCTCCTGCCTCCATCTCTGGAGCCCTTGTTTGGATGGGGTGGCCTTTGCTTTATGTAAAACAAATGCAATACCTTTCAATGGAACCTTTGGGGTTGCAGGAAAATGCACTTACGGGAATGTGTGTGTATGTGTGCGTGACTGTGAGTGATGCCTCTCTCCTCCTCACACTCAGCTTCTTTGTGGAGAAGGAGGTGAGCATGTGAGTCCCTGTAGGGTGAAGCTCCCATTTTTTCTGGGCATCACCACCCAGGGTCCTTCCTTTGGGATTCAGCTTGCCCCTGGCATCTGACCGCAGTCACGTCCTACTGACACACACATTCAGAGGAGACGGGGAAGCTCCTGGCTGTGATTGTCACCTGACATCACCTCAGAGCAAGTGTTAGCACTTTGGTGTAGATGTCACAGGGAGGCAAGGGACAAGGGACTGGGGAAATGCAGCTGTTTCTCTTGGAGAACTGGAAGCCTCGCTCCTGCAGCAGTTTTGGGTCAGAGCTCGGTGAGAACAAGTGACATCTTTTTTTTTTTTTTTGAGACAAAGTCTAGCTCTGTCACCCAGGCTAGAGTGTAGTGGTGTGATCTGGGCTCACTGTATTCCCTACCTCCTGGTTTCAAGCGATTCTCCTGCCTCAGCCTCCTGAGTAGCTGGGATTACAGGCATCCGCCGCCATGCCTGGCTAATTTTTGTATTTTTCAGTAGAGACAGGGTTTCACTGTGTTGGCCAGGCTGGTCTCGAACTCCTGAACTTGTGATCCACCCCCCTCGGCCTCCCAAAGTGCTGGGATTATAGGCGTGAGCCACCTCACCCGGCAAACAAGTGACATCTTTCGGCAGATGCATGTGCTCTGTGAGCAGACTGCAAATTCTTTTGTTGTTTTTGTTTTCGAGACAATCTGGCTCTATCACCTAGCCTGGAGTGTGATGGCACCCTCTCAGCTCACTGAAGCCTCAACTTCCCAAGCCCAAGCCCAAGCAATCCTCCCATTTCCACCTCTCGAGTAGCTATGACCACAGGCATGTGCCTCCACACCTGGCTAATTTTTGTATTTTTTTGTAGAGACAGGGTTTCACCATGTTGTCCAGGCTGGTCTGGAACTCCAGGGCTCAAGAGATCTACCCACCTTGACCTCCTAAAGTCCCGGGATTACAGGTGTGAGCTACTGTGCCTGGCCTGATCCCCCTCTTTCTGCATGTGGGCTCCAAGCGCTGAGTTTTGACTCCTGGCAGGAAAGAACCTCCAGTTCTCAGCCCAGGCTCACCCTTGCCCCTGGATTGGAGCCAGAGCGGTTGGTGGAATTAGGATGCCTGCTTCCTGGGTGTGACCCCCAACCCCACAACAAAGTAACTCCTTGATTGCTAGAGCCGGATTGCTTCTCCTGGGGCAAGAAGGACTATAGACACTTAGCCCCTGTGCCCCATGGCCTCCCTGTAGGATAGCGAAAGGTTGTTATGAGGCTGCAATGAGTCCAGAATTGTGAAGAGCTGGTGCAGTAGGTCACGCCTGTAATCCCAGCACTTTGGGAGGCCAAGGCACGCAGATCACCTGAGGTCAGGAGTTTGAGACCAGCCTGACCAACATGGTGAAATCCCATCTCTACTAAAAACACAAAAATTGGCCGGGCGTGGTGGCAGGTGCCTGTAGTCCCAGCTACTCGGGAGATGAGACTCTGTCTCAAAACAAAATAAAATCTGTAATCCCAGCGCTTTGGGAAGCCAAGGTGAGTGGATTGCCTGAGCTTGGGAGTTCGAGACCAGCCTGGGCAATACGGCAAAACCCCATCTCTACTTAAATACAAAAATTAGCTGTGCGTGGTGGTGAGCGCCTGTAGTCCCAGCTACTTGGGAGGCTGAGGTGGGAGAATCGCTTAAACGTGGGAGGTGGAGATTGTAGTGAGCTGAGGTGGCACCGTTGCACTCCAGCCTGGGTGACAGAGTGAGACTCCATCTCAAAAAAAAAAAAAAAAAAAAAGAAAGAAAAAAGAAAACAATTTACTTTTTGCATCTTTACAGCAATCCATAGTCTTGATGCTAATCCTTACATGATTCTCACTTTACAGGTAAGGAAATCAGGTTAAGCCACTTGCCCAAGGTCATACAACAAGAAAATTTCAGTCAGGATTGGAATCTAGTAGTGGCAGTCACTGCTTCCTAAGCCCTTGAGTGCCAGCACACTGTCCCTGTTTATGTGGCATTATTTTCATTTTTCTTTTTTTTGATATGGAGTTTCACTCTTGTTGCCCAGGCTGGAATGCAATGGTGCGATCTCAGCTCACTGCAACCTCTGCCTCCTGGGTTCAAGTAATTCTCCTGCCTCAGCCTCCCAAGTAGCTGGGATTACAGGCATGCACCACCATGCCTGGCTAATTTTGTAATTTTAGTAGAGATGGGGTTTCACCATGTTGGCCAGGCTGGTCTTGAACTCCTGACCTCAGGTGTTCTGCCCGCCTTGGCCTCCCAAAGTGCTGGGATTACAGGTGTGAGCCACCATGCCTGGCCTGTGTGGTGTATTTTTCAGTTTAATCCTCATGACGTTTCTACGAGTTGGTTTTTGTTTTTCTTTTCAAGACAGGGTCTTGCTCTGTTGCCCAGGCTGGAGTGCAGTGGCGCCATCTTGGCTCACTGCAACCTCCGCCTCCCAGGTTCAAGCAACTCTCCTGCCTCAGCCTTTGGAGTAGCTGGGACTATGGGACTACAGGCGTAAGCCACCCTGCTGTTCTGTTTTGTTTGTTTGTTTTTGGTAGAGACGAGATCTCCCTGTGTGGCTCAGGTTGGTCTTGAACTTCTGGACTCAAGCGATCTTCCCACCTTGGCCTCCCAAAGTGCTGGGATTCCAGGTGTGAGCCACCGCACCAGGCCAGGATGGTGTTATTTATCCTCATATTGTAACTGAAGGTGCTCAGGCTCAGAGAGGCAGGTGATTTTCCCGATGATGTCCAGCATGAGCTCGTGAAGTCAGCATTCAGGACTTGCTTCTGTAGCAGCTCTGACTGGGGCTTCCTGGCCTCTCTCTGTATATATCCACTAACCAGGTGCTCTCACCTTCCAAAGCTCTCATTGCTTGAGCTATTGGGAAGCTTTCCCTTAGGCTGCTTCCTGGGCGTGACCCCCAACCTCACAACAAAGTAACTCCTTGATTGCTGGAGCCAGATTGCTTCTACTGGGGCAAGAAGCACCATAGACACTTAGCCCCTGTGCCCCACGGCCTCCCTGTAGGATAGTGGAAGCGTTGTTATAAGGCTGCAATGAATTCAGAATTGTAAAGAGCTGGTGCAGTGGCTCATGCCTGTAATCCCAGCACTTTAGGAAAGTGCTGGAATCTGTCCCCAGTGAGCGCTGTAGGTCCCAGGGAGCTCGTAGAGTCAGCCACACTGGTTCACCACCCTCTCCTTCCCTGCACATGGCTTCTTGTCTCTTCTTATTTTCAGTCTGCTTAAGACAATCAATGTTCCTTCCATGGGTCAGAGGCCAGTCCTGGTCCATCTTCAGAGAAGGATTGAATTGACTATCAATCACCCACCTGTCTTGGACACCCGCTTTTATGGATGACAGCAGGACCTTCAGTCCCAGCTTGGCAATGATGGAAACTCCAGATGAGATCTAAGTTCTGGAAGTTGAGTTTTTGAGCCTGAGCACCTTGTGGTTTCAGAGACCAGCTCCAGATATACTCTCTTTCTCACCATCTTCCTGTTGCTAACACAAGGCTGAGTCTGAGCCGTCAAGAATGGAAAAGAAGAAATCAGAGGCTTTTAGCTAGGCAGGCTGGCGGATGCCTGTGGTCCCCGTTATGCAGGAGGCTGAGGTGGGAGGATTGCTGGAGCCTGGGAGGTCGAGGCTGCAGTGAGCCATGATTGCACCATTGCACTCCAGCCTGGGCGACACAGTGAGACCTAAGATACTTAAAGACAAAGAAGGTGGGGACACAAAACTCCCCTGGGTTTCTCAGTGTGCTGGTGAAGAGCACCAGCTTCCTGAGACTTTTCACATACCATGTGAATTATATCTGCAGTCATTTACACAGGTAATTGCTCTTATCCAAAAGAATAAAGAACTTTTTGCTGGGCACGGTGGCTCATGCGTGTAATCCTAGCACTTTGGGAGGCCGAGGGGGGTGGATCACTTGAGGTCGGGAGTTCGAGACCAGCCTGACCAACATGGAGACACCCCGTCTCTGCTAAAAATACAAAAATTAGCCAGGCATGGGGGCGTGTGCCTGTAATCCCAGCTACTTGGGAGGCTGAGGCATGAAAATCGCTTGAACCCGGGAGGTGGAGGTTGCAGTGAGCCAAGATCACGCCATTGCACTCCAGCCTGGGCAAAAAGAACTTTTCTCCTCCCAAAAGGACCAGATAGTTAGAGACTGCACTAGGGCCTAAGTTGAACAAGGTGTCAGGCATCTAGAGTAGCTGCCTTCCTAAGCAGGCCAGCAGAAACTCGTGCTGTAACCACGCAACATGCAAGAAGGAATGAGTGGCTGGGCACGGTGGCTCACGCCTGGAATTCCAGCATTTTGGGAAGCTGAGGCAGGTGGATCACCTTAGGTCAGGAGTTCAAGACCAGCCTGGGCAACATGGTGAAACCCCCATCTCTATGAAAAATACAAAAATTAGCTGGTATGGTGGCACATGCCTGTAATTCTAGCTACTCAGGAGGCTGAGGCAGGAGAATCCCTTGAACCCGGGACATGGAGGTTGCAGTGAGTCAAGATTACACCACTGCACTCCAGCCTAGGTGACAGAGTGAGACTCTATCTCAAAAAAAAAAAAAAAGGAAAAAGAAAAAGAAAAGAAAAGAAAGATAAAAAATTAATAACCTAAGAGAGAGAAGACAAAGGAGGGAGAGTCCAAAGAGGAGATTAAGAGACTGAAACAGAAACAGAAATTCAGAAATTCATACTGACAGAGACAGAGAGCCGTTGAGAGAGGAAAGAGTAAAACCAGGGAAAGGTTTGAGGGAAGCTAAGAGAAAGATGGAGAGGCCAAATGAGACAGACGGAGTTTGCATGCTTATTCATTCACCTAGTATCTGTGGAACGCCTACTGTGTGTCACACACTTTATTCTGAGCTGGAGACAAGCAGTAAACACAATTTCTATTCTGTAGGAAGAGATAGACAAGAAGCCAGCAAACAAGTGGAATGGTGGCATGCTAGATGGTGATAAATGCTATGGGGAGAAAGCAAGCCAGGAAGTGAGGTGTTGGGGAGATAGGAGATTTAAAACCAGGGAGTTGGGAGAGGCTTTGTTGGAAAGGTGACATTGAGCAAAGCCTGAGGGAGGAAAAAAAGGAAGCCACGCAGGATCTGGGGTGGAGAGCGTTCCAGGCAGAGGGCACGCCAAGTGCAAAGTCCCAGATGCCAAGTGATTCGCGGGGAAAGGGGTGAAAAATAGGTCAGAGTGCCTAATGGGGTTGTGCCAGATAGGGCATTGTGGGCCACAGTGAGCACTTTCGTTTTTATTCTAGATGAAATTTCTTTCTTTTCTTTTTTTATTTTAATTTTAATTGTTTTTGAGACAGAGTCTCGCTCCATCACCCAGGCTGGAGTGCAGTGGCGTGATCTCAGCTCACTGCAGCCTCCAGCTCCTGGGTTCAAGCGAGTCTTCAGCCTCAGCCTTCCAGGTGGCTGGGATTACAGGCACTTGCCACCACACCCAGCCAATTTTTGTATTTTTTCTCTTTTTTTTAGTAGAGATGGGGTTTCACCATGTTGGCCAGGCTGGTTTTGAACTCCTGACCTCAGGTGATCCTCCTGTTTCTGCCTCCCAAATTGCTGGGATTACAGGGGTGAGCCACCATGCCTGGCCCTTTAAAAAAAAAAAACAACTGAAAGTAAAATTGGGAGACATCACATGAGGTCAGGAGTTTGAGACCAGCCTGGCCAAAATGGTGAAATCCCGTTTCTACTAAAAATACAAAAATTAGCCAGGTGTGGCGGCGGGTTCTGTAATCCCAGCTACTTGGGAGGCTGAGGCAGGAGAATTGCTTGAACCTGGGAGACGGAAGCTGCAGTGAGCTGAGATCACACCAGTGCAATCCAGCCTGGGAGACAGAGTGAGACTCAGTCTCACATACACACACACACACACACAAAGTGAAGGTAAAATAATTTTTTTCTTTTTTAAATAATTTCAACATTTATTTTTTATCTTTATTTATTATCTTGATACAGAGTCTCACTCTGTCACCCAGGCTGGAGTGCTGTGTACAATCTTGGCCCACTTCAGCCTTTCCCTCCCAGGTTCAGGTAATCCTCCCACGTCAGCCTCCCGAATAGCTGAGATCACAGGCATGCACCACCACACTCGGCTAATTTTTTGGTATTTTTTGTAGAGATAGGGTTTTGCCATGTTGTGCAGGCATTGTGAATTTTTATTTTATTTAATTAATTTATTTATTTTTAGATGGGCCGCCACACCTGGCTAATTTTTGTATGTTTATTTTTATTTTTTATTATTTTATTTTATTTTATTTTTTTTCAAGACGGGGTTTCACCATCTTGGTCAGGCTGGTCTCAAACTCCTGACCTCGTGATCCGCCCGCCTTGGCCTCCCAAAGTGCTGAGATTACAGCCGTGAGCCACCGAGCCACTGAGCCAGGCCAGTTGAGTTAATTTTTGTATATGGTAAAAGGTCCAGTTTCATTCTCTTTCATGTGGCTAGCCAGTTATCCCAGCACCACTTAAATAAAATTTCAGTTGCGATTTGAAAGGTACACATGCAGGAACCAGGGCAGAATTGAGTTCTGGGCTGCAGGCTCTGGATTCAGTTCATTCATTTATTCATTATCTCTCTATCAGTCATTCTCCAAGCATTTAGAGAGACCTTCTTTGCCCCAGGGCTTGTTCTGCGTGTACTGGAGAGACCAGTGTGGAAAAGACCCTCCCCTCAGCTCTGGAGGAAGAAAACATTTCAGGGTGGGGAGAGGTCCTGCCCTCCTGCAGGTGGGGTAATCCTGCCAGAGTGGCCTTGGTCAGCCATAAGCTTGGGGGCTGAGTGGATCACAGGCTGGAGAGGGGCTGCGGGCAAGGAGGAAGGAGCTGGAGAGTGTAAAGGTGGGAGTGGGGGGAGAAAGGGGAGACCCCCCTCAATTTTCTGTCTTTTCCGTGGTGTAAGAGGCCCTGTCTCCCTGCTGGCTCTGAGCTCTGGCTCCAGGCTGGCCCGGAGCGGACGGTGGACGGGCCAAGACAGGTGGACCTGGCATTTGATACGTGCCCGGGGACGACTCAGCCCTTACTTTTAGAACGGTTTCCGGAAGTGATGGGGGGGATTGG
This sequence comes from Cacajao melanocephalus, assembly GCA_963573385.1. Lineage (NCBI taxonomy): Eukaryota > Metazoa > Chordata > Mammalia > Primates > Pitheciidae > Cacajao > Cacajao melanocephalus. The sequence continues at coordinate 47,268 of CAUYLG010007248.1, forward strand.
GCAGGGCAGCTAAATATAGTCCAGGGGCCTGGCTTAGTCTGGGAGGGTCTTCCGCTGAGCACTGTGTGCCCATCACGCCGAGTGTCCACTGCCAGCTGCCCCTGTGAGTCCCCGTCCTTGCTTGGAGTCTGCTGCCTGTCTCAGATCCTTGGACACAGCGCTGACCCCCGTCCAGCTAGGCCCGACCCTGACCGGTCCTCCTTCGAGTCTCTTTCGGCTTAAGATCTCCAACCAGACCAGTGAGTCCCGGGGGCTGGAGAGACCGGGGCAGGGAGGGCTGGGGATCATGGTAAAGTGGGAGAGGTGAGTCTCAGGGGCCTCTGGGGAATTTGGGGCCGGGGCTGAGGTCAGAGGCTGGGGCCTGGGGCTAAGGCGAGGGCAAGGACAGTGGGCTAGAACATGGGCTTGTGTTCAGGAACTGAGGTTGACCGATAGGGCATATTTTTGGGTCTGGAGCTGAGAATTGCAATGGAGGCTGCTTTTGGGCCTGAGACCGAGTTCGTCTTCCCCCTGGGCGTCAGAGCCCCATCCAGTGTAGGATGTGAGGTCTTTACAGGCTGGTGCTTCTCCCTGCGGGGCGGTGGGCCCAGCCTTAGGCTGGGGCTGGGCCGGGAGCGCGGCGCCGCGGGGTCCCCCTAACCGACTTTTCCTCCACACAGGTCCGCCATGTCGGCTGCGCCCGGCCTCCTGCATCAGGAGCTGTCCTGCCCCCTGTGCCTGCAGCTGTTCGACGCTCCCGTGACAGCCGAGTGCGGCCACAGTTTCTGTCGCGCCTGCCTGGGCCGCGTGGCCGGGGAGCCGGCGGCGGATGGCACCGTTCTCTGCCCCTGCTGCCAGGCCCCCACGCGGCCGCAGGCACTCAGCACCAATCTGCAGCTGGCGCGCCTGGTGGAGGGGCTGGCGCAGGTGCCGCAGGGCCACTGCGAGGAGCACCTGGACCCGCTGAGCATCTACTGCGAGCAGGACCGCGCGCTGGTGTGCGGAGTGTGCGCCTCACTCGGCTCGCACCGCGGCCACCGCCTCCTGCCCGCCGCCGAGGCCCACGCGCGCCTCAAGGTGCGGGATCCAGGCGCATCGGGGTCGGAGGGGTGGTTCGGTGACGCCGGGCCTGGCCGACGGGGAGGTCGCTGCACTGACTTGGATTCAGAGCCTCTAGAGAGGCTCCCGAGCAACTGGAGTTGCTGAGAGCGGGGGCGGGGCGAAGCAGCCAGGAAAGAGGGTCTGAGGAGCTGAATGCGGGGCTGGTAGAGGAAAGCCGCCCGGGGACAGAGCCTGGCGAGAAGGGCGCTGAGCAAACCTAGGTTTCCGGGCCTGAACCCCTCGAGGGATCTGGAGATGGGCGGGCGGATCCCTGGGGCGGGTCTGGTGGGCGGGGCGGAGCCGGGCGGAGCAGGGGCTGGCCAGCCCCCGCGGCCCACGAGCGTATTCCTGCACCTGGTGGGCTGGTCGGACTGGCTACCTGCGCGGCGCTGGCCTTCTTTGGACTAGAGGCGCGGCGTTCGGGAGGGAGCTAGGCGGCCGGGGCGGGGCTGTCCTGATGTGCTCAGCGGAGGCCCAAGCGCCCCTGAAGCTGCGGAACTTGGGCGAGCCTGACGGGCTCCAGGCTGGCCTTACCGAAGGGAGGTGGGAAGGGCCAGGTACGCCGGGGTTTGCACATGTGGGCGCGGGCCCAAGTTGGCACCGAGAGCCCCACCCAGGATGTTTTTCTGGGTGTAGCTGGAAGTCCCGAAAGTCTTAGGAGCCCACACAGTTGTGTGCGCCCGGACATACCCAGCAGAGACACCGAGACACAGGCAAATAGAAACGCGTGCACACCGGCTAGGGCGTGTTATACGTGTGGCAAAGCACACGCGTGTATCTACGAGTGGACACATGTGCGCCCAGCCCCAGGAAAGTCTGCCATGAATGTTTATTGGGCAGTGGATGAATAAACGCCAGGTACAGGGGCTGAAGGAGGCGGGGTCTGGAGGAACGGGGGCGTCCTCGGTCTCCGAGGTGGAGACACTGCCATTGTCTTCCGCGACTGGTGCGCGCGCCGGGCTGGCTTTACCGCCACCTCCCCTTGGCCCGTATCCTAGAGGGGGTAAACCACCGTCCTTTGTTGGTATTCGAGGCCCCCATACTTCCCAGCGGTCCAGCCTCTCAGTCCCGCCAGCTACTGCCTGGCCCAGTTCAGCTCAGTCCTGGCTGGTGGTCTCCTAGCTCAGGGCAGGAGCCTCCTCCCAGGAGCCCTCCCTTCCCAGCTTACCTGTGCTTATGCCCTGGAGCTCCCAAACTCTTCCGTCTTTATCTGCGAAGAGAGCACAGAACCTGTGAAACAGAACAGGGCCCTGGCAGCCCAACAGCCTGGAAAGGGGCAGTGGGGCAAGATGCAGCCCCCCGGGGCTCTCGGCAGCCCAGCTCTTCGCCACCGGGAGGGGCTGGCCGGAGGTCTGAGGGAGGACCCCAGGAGGGAGCCTGAAGGAGGAGGGGGACAGAAAGGCTCTGGGCGGGACCCAACGCCTGGGTCCTTGGTGAGGAAGCGGAGTTGGGCCTCGAGACCACGTACCAGCTCGGAGTGGCCCTCGCTCGGAGTGGCCCTCACGCGGACCGCAGCCGCTCCGCCTCCTCATGCATGCCCATGTCGAGCAGCACGGTCACGACGAGCTCGGTTGCGTAGTCCTCGCAGTAGAAGGCGACCAGCTTGTCAGTGAGGTCCACGATGTCCAGCTGCCCTAGCACGCCCCTCGGGATGCGCTGAAAGCCCTCGCGCAGCGGCACCGTCCCCAGCTTCATCTTGAACTTCTTGAGCTCTTCCGGGGTCAGGTTCTCCAGCACTTCCAGGATGGCGTCGCGCTTCGTTCCCATGGCTCAGCCTTGCGCCTCAGAGCGTCCGAGGGCCCGGAACCACTAGGCCCTACCTTTCCTGCAGCAGGAGGAGCCTCCGCCCCCAGGGATGTCCCGGGGAGGAGACTGATCTGGCAGCTCCTGTGCAACCCTGTGGTTCCTGCTGGGAGGGGACTCTGCAAACATCGCCTTAGAGGGTCTCCCAGTTTCCCCTGGGAAAGTGGGAGGAGCCAAATTGTTGTGGTGGGGATTACTGTTCACAATCTGCAAAGGTGGAAACAGGTTGGAAGTCGTGGAGGCAGGAATGGAACTGATTCGAGGGCCAAGCATCTCCCAGCAAGGAAGTGGCTTTGTAGTCTGGCATGCTTGCCCATCCCTGTGGTGACAGCTACAGGCTGAGGCAGAAGAATTGCTCGAGCCTGGGAATTCCAGGATGCAGTGAGCTGTGATTGTGCCACTGCACTCCAGCCTAGGAGAAAAAAAAAAAAAAAGTAAAGAAATGGCTTTGGCAGGAGTAGAGGGAGCTCTCCTATATTTGCATATGTGTATTTCAGGTCTTGAGTAAGATCTAGACCACAGAGTGTTTGGTTGGTCTATAAGGGAACATTTAAATTAAATTGCCTGCCCCCCACTCCAAGCCCATATGTGTACAGGCAGGCTGACTTGGGGGGTCAGGCTGACTGAGGCCGGTGTTCTGCTTTTTTTTTTTTTTTTTGAGATGGCGTCTTGGTCCCATTGTACACGCTAGAGTGCAGTGCTGTGATCTCAGCTCGCTGCAACCTCCATCAGCCGGGTTCAAGCGATTCTCCCTTCTCAGCCTCCCTAGTAGCTGGGATTACAGGCGTGCACCACCACGCCCAGCTAATTTTTGTATTTTTATTGGAAACAGTGTTTTGCCATGTTGGCCAGGCTGGTCTTGAACTCCTGACCTCATGATCCACCTGCCTCGGTCTCCCAAAGTGCTAGGATTACCAGCATGAGCCACTGCACCCAGCTGGTGTTCTACTTTTAAGTAAGAGAGGAAACCTAGGAGTAGGGGGAGGCTGCCTTTCTTCTTTCACACATCCTTCATGTACTCGCAACAGACCCCCGAGGTCTGTTGTGTGCCAAGCTCTGTGCCTGCCTGTCTGGTAGGGGAGATCAAACCTCACTGGTGTTTGACATCCTCACAAAGACCTGTGCTGTGGGGCTGACTGCTGAGCAAAGGGGGTCAGGGAAGGCATGACCAGGGAGGGGTCAACACAACAGACAAGGGGCTGGGGGTGTGGTGGCTCATGCCTGTAGTCCCAGCACACTGGGAGGCTAAGGTGGGAGGATTGCTTGAGGCCAGGAGTTGGAGACCGGCTGGGGCAACATAGTGAGACTGTCTCTATAAAAATATTTTAAAAAGTCATGGCCAGGCATGGTGGCTCATGCCTGTAATCCCAGCACTTTGGGAGGCTGAGGTGGTTGGATCGCTTGAGGTCAGAAGTTCGAGAACAGCCTGGCCAACATGGTGAAACCCCGTCTCTACTAAAAATACCAAAATTAGTCAGGCGTGATGGTGCAGATCTGTAGTCCCAGGTCTTGGGAGGCTGAGGCAGGAGAATTGCTTGAACTCAGGAGGTGAAGGTTGCAATGAGCCGAGATTGCACCACTGCACTGCAGCCTAGGTGACAGAGTGAGACTCCATCTCAAAAAAAAAAAAAATAAGAAATTTGCTGGGCATGGTGGTGTGTGCCTATAGTTCCAGCTATTTGGGAGACTGAGGTGAGAGGGTCAATTAAGCCTGGAAGGGTGAGGTTGTAGTTAGCTGTGATCATGCCACTGCATTCCAGCCAGGGCAACAGAGCGAGACTCTGTCTCAAAACACCAAAAACAAAAAACAAACAAAAAAACAAACACCAAAATAGACAAGGGCAGGGGAAGCAACTGAACCTCGTGAGTAGCACTAGCTGAGGCCCGGAGAAATGCAAGTGGGTTTGGGGATGGGAAGATGGCTGGAGGAGGAGCTGGCACTGAGGTTGAGCCACAGAAGGCAGGTTTAGATGGGAGGTGTGGGTTTGGGGTGGGTGGCATCCCCATCACTTCTCCATGCCTCACCCCTAGACCCAGTTGCCACAGCAGAAACTGCAGCTGCAGGAGGCGTGCATGCGCAAGGAGAAGAGCGTGGCCGTGCTGGAGCATCAGCTGGTGGAGGTGGAGGTGAGGGCTTCGCAGGGCCGAGCCTGTGTGTGTGTGTGGTGGGGGGCGCCAGGCTAGGGGTCTCCAGCCAAGAGCCTTTATCCTGTCGATCACCGCCCCATCCCCGCAGGAGACGGTGCGTCAGTTCCGGGCAGCCGTGGGGGACCAGCTGGGCAAGATGCGGTTGTTCCTGGCTGCACTGGAGGGCTCTTTGGACCGCGAGGCAGAGCGTGTGCGGGGCGAGGCAGGGGTTGCCTTGCGGCGGGAGCTGGGGAGCCTGAACTCTTACCTGGAGCAGCTGCGGCAGATGGAGAAGGTGCTGGAGGAGGTGACCGACAAGCCGCAGACTGAGTTCCTCATGGTGAGCACTGGGTGACCTCCCCTCCCCTCCCTGCCTTGGCCCCCTGCTTAGGTCCCAGAGACCTTGTCCCATTATCAGATGGGCCTTGAGTGGGGCGGGCATAAGCCAGCATCACATATCTGGGAGGGGCAGGCCTCAGGACTGCTGTATGGTTGTTCAGGTTGAGCACTGCACAAGGGCATTGTATTAAGTGAACACCATTTATATCGTAGACATTGTAGGTTTATATATTTATTAGGACACTTTCTTTTTTTAAGGCAAGATCTCACTCTGTCACCCAGGCTGGAGTGCAGTGGCATGAGCATAGCTCACTGCAGCCTTGACTTTGTAGGCTCAAGCAATCCCCCCCATCTCAGCCTCTCATAGCTGGGACTACAGGTGCGTACCACCATGCCCAGCTAATTTTTTAATTTTTAGTAGAGATTGGGTCTCACTATGTTGCCCCGGCTGGCTTCAATCTGCCTGCATCATCCTCCCAAAGTGCTGGGATTGCAGGTGTGATCCACTGCACCCAGCCTATTAGGACGATCTTCTAACAGGTGGAATCAGAGTTTCTTGGAGGAGAGGATGCCTTTACTAATCCACATAAAAGTGAAGGGGTAGGGGTGGCCTTGAGTTCTGGGTTTCTTTGGCTTTTTTTCTTTTTTCCTGAGACAGGGTCTTGCTCTGTTGCCCAGGCTGGAGTGCAGTGGCATGATCTCAGCTCACTGCAACCTCTACCTCCCAGGTTCAAGTGATTCTCCTGCCTCAGCCTCCTGAGTAGCTGGGATTACAGGTGCCTGCCACCACACCCAGCTGATTTTTTTTTGTAATTTTAGTAGAGATGGGGTTTCACTCTGTTGGCCAGTCTGATCTCGAACTCCTGGCCTCAGGTGACCCACCCGCCTTGGCCTCCCAAAGTGTTAAGATTACAGGCGTGAGCCACCTCGTCCAGCCTCTTTTGGCTTTCCTGATTCTTCCTGAGATTGCACTCAGCCTTCCTAGCTGTCTACCCCATCCTCAAAGTCTCCAATGTCCCCACCATCGGCTTCACCACCATTCTCTTTTTCTCTCTCTCCAGAAATACTGCCTGGTGACCAGCAGGTGAGAGCAACGTGGCCCTGCTCCTTTGCCCGACTTGTCCCAGTCTTCTAGGGACACCAGCCGGTTCACCTTCCACTCACCAGTGTGCCTGCACACCCGCAATACAGTCCGCTGCCCTTGCCTGCCTGAACACAGGGTTGTAGACAGAAATGATCTAGACTGATGCTTTCCCTCAGGGACCTGCTAGACTGGTGCCTAGAGACACATGTGGGTGGGGACACGGGCGTCATTGTGTGCTCAATGTGTCCGTGGAGGCAAAGAGGTGGCCAGAGTAGGAGTGGACATTTGAGTTGGGTCCTGGAGGGATGAACAGGAGTTGGCTAGGCAAAGAGCGGGGAGAAGGGCGTTTCGAGGAGAAGGACACTGCGGGGAGAAGGGAGTTGGGGGGAGAAGGGCACTGCTCGCAGAGGGAACAGCCAGCGTGAGGGCTGGCGAGTGGGAGGAAGGGGAAGCTGGGTTGGTAGATTCATTTGTGCTGACAAAGCTGGGGGGCTTGGACCTTATCCCAACAGAAGAATTTTAAAAAATGTGGTTGGGCCGGGTGCAGTGGCTCACACCTGTCATCCAAGCAGTTTGAGAGGCTGAGGCAGGCGGATCACTTGAGGTCAAGCGTTCAACACCTGGCTAATTTTTAACACAAAAAATAGTGGCAAACTCCTCTATTCCCAGCTATTTAGGTGGCTGAGGCAGGAGAATTGCTTGAACTTGGGAGGTGGAGTCTGCAGTGAGCCAAGATCATGCCACTGCACTCCAGCCTGGGTGACAGAGCCAGACTCAATCTCAAAAAAAAAAAAAAAAAGACCAAAACGAAACAAACAGTGGTAAAATATATGTAACTTAAAATTGACAATTTTAAGTTTTTTTTTTTTTTTTTTTGAGATGGGGTTTCTTGTTGCCTGGGCTGGAATGCAATTGGCACAATCTTGGCTCACTGCAACCTCTGCCTCCCAGGTTCAAGTGATTCTCCCACTTCAGCCTCCTGAGTAGCTGGGATTACAGGTACCCGCTACCATGCCCATATAATTTTTGTATTTTTAGTAGAGATGGGGTTTTGCCATGTTAGCCAGGCTGGTCTCGAACTCCTGACCTCAGATGACCTGCCTGCCTTGGCCTCCCAAAGTGCTGGGATTAAAGGCCACTGTGCCCGGCTTTTTTTTTTAAAGACAGGATCTTGCTATGTGGCCCAGACTGGACTCAAATTTCTGAGCTCCAGTGAGCCTCCTGAGTCAGCCTCCCTGAGCAGCTGGGACTACACCCCGCCTAGCTCATTTTAAGCATTTTTAAGTGTGCATTTAAAATTCAGTGGCGCTAAGTACATTCATATTGTACAACCATCACCATCGTCCATGTTCAGAACTTTCTCATCTTCCCAAACCAAAATTCCAAAGGAAGAGATTTGAGTAGGGTTGTGATGTGGCAAGATCCTAGAATTCCCCCAGCCCTTGTCCTCCCCCTCACAGATCCCTCCCCTTTACTTCCCCACCCTCAGGCTGCAGAAGATCCTGGCGGAGTCCCCTCCACCTGCCCGTCTCGACATCCAGCTGCCGATCATCTCAGATGACTTCAAATTCCAGGTGTGGAGGAAGATGTTCCGGGCTCTGATGCCAGGTACCGGGAGGGACTGGCTCAGGTTTGTGTGTGAACGGGTGGTTGATGGGAGGCCCTAGCCACCCTGGAGAGGCCTCCCAGTCGCAACTGGGGAGGCCACTGAAGGAGGTACCCATTGCCCCTTTGCCTCTGGGGTTATCCCGCTCCGAAGTCCCCTAATCTGCATTGGGAGAAGGACCTTTGAGGGCATGGGGTTTGCAGTGGGTTATTGCTGTCAGTAGTCGGGGATGATGGGGTCTGGGTCTGAGCCACTGACTTGCTGTATGATCCTTGGTCAGTCCCTGACCCTCTCTGGACAGTGGAGATGGTAAATCCTGCCAGCTGGGGACTGAGGATCTGCAGAGCTCCTGGAACCCTGGGGGCTGGCCTGGGTCAGAGAGAAACTCTGGTGGCCTGTGGCTGGGGAGGCCCAAGGACTCAGTTCCTCCGCCGAGAGCTCGATGATGCAGGTTACAGAGCTCTGGGACATACACATTTTTGGGGCAGCCCTTCCTGCCTCAGGGGAGGTGGGAATGGAGACAGCCCCATTTCTTTCAAGAGAAAACTAAGGCCTAGAGACTGGGTAGAGGCTGATGTGAAGATTGGGCTCCTTGACCTTGGGCCTTATTTGGGCCTCAGATGGCGAGTTCCATGCCTTGTATCAATTTAGTCCTGTCTGCCAGGCTCAGTGGCTCATGCCTGTAATCCCAGAACTTTGGGAGGCCGAGATGGGTGGATCACTTGAGCCCAGGAGTTTGAGACCAGCCTGGGCAACATAGTGAGACCCTGTCTCTACAAAAACTTAAAGAACTTAGCCAGGTGTGGTGGCATGTGCCTGTACTCCCAGCTACTTGGGAGATGGGAGATGAGAGGAGTGCTTGGGCTTGGGAGTTGGAGGTTGCAGTGAGCCAAGGTCCCGCCATTGCACTCCAGCCTGGGCGACAGAGCGAGATCCTGCCAAAAGAAAAAAAAGAAAAGAAAAGAAAAGAAAAGAAAAAAAATGCAGCCGTGCCTGCAACCCTAGAGGGAAGCACTCATGGCCTCATCTCACAGCTGAGCAAACTGAAGCTCAGCCGGGTGTGGGCTGCTGCCCAAGCAGGTGAACAGAGATGCAGGGAGGATTAGGGAGACAAAGCTGGCCTGTAATTGGTGGGGAGAAGGCCCCAGCGAGGCAGAAACACAGGGTACTGACTGTGGTCTCTCTGGCAGCGCTGGAGGAGCTGACCTTTGACCCGAGCTCTGCGCACCCCAGCCTGGTGGTATCTTCTTCCGGCCGCCGCGTGGAGTGCTCGGAGCAGAAGGCGCCGCCGGCCGGGGAGGACCCGCGCCAGTTCGACAAGGCAGTGGCGGTGGTGGCGCACCAGCGGCTCTCGGAGGGCGAGCACTACTGGGAGGTGGAGGTGGGCGACAAGCCGCGCTGGGCGCTGGGCGTGATCTCGGCCGAGGCCCCCCGCCGCGGGCGCCTGCACCCGGTGCCCTCGCAGGGCCTGTGGCTGCTGGGGCTGCGCGAGAGCAAGATCCTGGAGGCGCACGTGGAGGCCAAGGAGCCGCGCGCGCTGCGCAGCCCCGAGAGGCGGCCCACGCGGATCGGCCTCTACCTGAGCTTCAGCGACGGTGTCCTCTCCTTCTACGACGCCAGCGACGCGGACGCGCTCGTGCTGCTTTTTGCCTTCCACGAGCGCCTCCCCGGGCCCGTGTACCCCTTCTTCGACGTGTGCTGGCACGACAAGGGCAAGAACGCCCAGCCGCTGCTGCTCGTGGGGCCCGAAGGCGCTGAGGCCTGAGCCGGAGAGCGGGCGAGTAGGGGAGGGGCGCGGGGGCCTGGGTAGGAGCTTAGGTCTCCTTGGTCGGTCCGAAGGGACAAGGGTGGCAGGGGGTGGGGGTGGGGCAGGTTGCCAGGGCCCAGGGGGCTGGGAACTGGGGGGGGAATCTCCCGGAATTCTGACGAGCATGCGGGTTGGCCGGGTGCTGTGGCTCACGCCTGTAATCCCAGCACTTTGGGAGGTGAGATGGGCTGATCACCTGAGGTCGGGAGTTCAAGATCAGCCTGGCCAACATGGTGAAACCCCGTCCCTGCAAAAATTAGCTGGGCACAGTGGCGCACGCCTGTAATCCCAGCTACCCGGGAGGTGAGGCAGGAGAATTACTTGAACCCAGGAGGCGGAGATTGTAGTGAGCAGACATTGCGCCACTGCACTCTAGCCTGGATGACAAGAGTGAGATTCTGTCTCAAAAAAAAAAAAAAAAAAAGCATGGGGGTTGGCATGGCCTGGGACTGCTGGTGAGGGGTTGGGGTGAGGAGTTGGGGTGATACTGGGCACAAGACCCAGTGGGGTAGGGGGATCTGGAGTCAGATCAGTGGGGAAATCAGAATTTAGGAGGCAAGGGCCTTGAGAATTCCAGGAAGAAACTAGGGTTGAGGGAGGGAAGGACCCAGCCACATGTGGGGATTGAGGGGAGGAGCTTGAGAACCTGTCGGGTAAGGGGCTCCTTCAGGCCGGGGGTGGTGGCTCACGCCTGTAATCCAAGCATTTTGGAGGCCAAGGCGGGCGGATCACCTGAGGTCGGGAGTTCAAGACCAGCCTGACCAACATGGTGAAACCCCGTCTTTAAAACAAAAAAAAAAAAATGGGTCTCCTTCAGTCTCACACTCCGCTCCTCCTTAGGCCTTGGCTCCAGACTCACCTTATCCAAAGGCCTTCCCCTAGTTCTCCACCTTAGGCAGGCATCAGAATCACTTTTTTTTTTTTTTCCTGAGACAGAGTCCTGCTCCGTTACCAGGCTGAAGTGCAGTGGTGTGACCTTGGCTCACTGCAACCTTTACCTCACGGGTTCAAGCGATTATCCTGCCTCGGCCTCCTGAGCAGGTGGGACTACTGGTGTGAGCCACCATGCCCAGCTAATTTTTGTATTTTTAGTAGAGACGAGGTTTCACCGTGTTGGCCGAGATGGTCTCGATCTCTTGACCTTGTGATCCGCCCTCCTTGTCCTCCCAAAGTGCTGGGATTACAGGTGTGAGCCACCACGCCCTGCCAAAAATGTTCATTTCTAGCATGTTCCCAGGTGATGCTGCTGGCCACCGGGACTCCTGCTCTGACCTGGTGCACACCCCATTGTGTTATTCACTCTCCGTGTAGATTGAGGAGAGGCATAGATCCAAAACACGTTCCTCCAGTCAAAGACATGTAAGGTTTGTGCCAGGAGTGGAAGGAAAGAAACATAAACCAAAACAAAGACATTTAAGAGCTGGGCACTCATGCCTGTAATCCCAACACTTTGGGAGGTTGAGGCAGGAGGATCATTTGAGGCCAGGAGTTTGAGACCGGCCTGGGCAACAGACTCTGTCACAACAAAAACCAGAAAAACATCAAAAAGAAGCCACTGGAAAACTGCCAGAGACGATTCTAGGTGAATCAACAACCCGAGACTTAACTTGCTTTGCCTCTGGGATCTGTTTATCAAGCTTCTGGAGCATTGAGGAGTCCACCCGGTTGCCAGCCAAGAGGAAGAGCCTGATGCCAAGCTTATGCTGGGCCCTGCTGCTCGTGGGGAGGAGAAGATGCCCCATGAGATCTCCCAGAACTGACCACTCCCCACTTGCTTGCTGGTTCACCCCTTCTTTGGCTTTAGTGCACAGGGCATTTCTTGGGCTCTGGAGTAACCACTGAGGCCTGAGTGAGAGTCCCTCTTCCCTGCAGGGAGAGGCCTTTGGGGATCCAGGCAGGTGGGGCCGGAGGCTCCTCCCCTTGTCTCCTGAGGGAAGACGCTGGCCTGGGGCCAGTCATTCTCATGGGCAGGGTGTGCTGGCGGGATGGGTGGAAGGGCCTAGGGCTGTGGCAGCTGCTATCATTGCGGGAGTTTTCTCAGGAGATGGTGGGTATGGGACTAAGGGTGAAAGGGAGGTGTGATTTGGGTAAGAAAGGCCTAAGGGTCTGGCAAGAGAAGGTGGCACACCTGGGTGTGTCTCCCAGAGGGAGGCCTGTGGAGCCCTGGCTTCCGGAAGTAGAAAAGAGGAAATAAAACAATATAGTAAAGGGATTATTTGGTTGTAAAATCCAACACCATTAATAAAACTATTATATTCTGACTCCTTCCTCATTAAATTGTCGTGAAAGACAAATGATCTGTTGCAAGGCCTCCTAATTGCCTTCTAGCCTTTAATCTTGATCCGGGTAATGTTTCCAAAAATGCAAATGTGGTGACGGGACTCAGTTGCTCAAAACTTTCAACTCCCTCTTGCCAGGAGGATAAAGCCCCTAGTCTTTGGCTCAGCTTTTGAGCTGTCCTGCCTTTTTTTTGAGACAGAGTATTGCTCTGTCACTCAGGCTGGAGTGCAGTGGTACGATCACTCCAACCTCCACCTCCTGGGTTCAAGCGATTCTCCTGCCTCAGCCTTCCCGAGTAGCTGAGATTACAGGTGCCTGCCACCACGCCCAGCTAATTTTTGTATTTTTAGTAAATATGGGGTTCCACCATGTTGGTCAGGCTGGTCTCAAACTCCTGATCTCAAATGATCTGCCCGCCTCAGTCTCCCAAAGTATTGGGATTACAGACGTGAGCCATGGCGCCCGTTCCCTGCACTTCTTTTTTAGGGATGCTGGTTCCCTCCCACTCATCCTTCCGGGCTCTCCCGAAACACCACCATTTCTTGTCCTCTCTTGACCTCCTAGGCCTCCAGGAAGAATCAGTCACTCTCCCTCTGGATCTCCCAGCACCTCCTCCACCTCCACCATGTGTGGCCCACGGCATTGAATTGTCTACACACAGGCCATGGGTGTCTGAGGAGGGATGGTGATATCCGAGACCCCAAAGCCTTCTTCTGTGGAAATGGGCACTCTGAGAAGCAGATGCCAAGATAGGATTAAATGGGCAGATATTTTAGGAGGGAAGATGGGGAAGGTCATTAGACTGTTTCAAGTCTATCTCTGCATGTGGGAGGAGGGAGGGAAGGCTCTTGTGGCATCTTCTATAGCCAAAGCCATGGCTCAAACACTCCTGTGCCTCCTGGGACCTGCAGAGCTGAGTAACGTATGCACTCTTTTGTTGGAATTATATCAGGAAACTTTCTTTCGAAGCAGCCACAGGTTCTTTCTGCGTACAATTGCAGTTTGAGCTGCATGCATTGAGAGAAACGGCCCATGGCTGACTGGGTGAGGTGGGCTTTATGGGAAACTCTGCCTAATCCAGATGGTGCTTGTCGGGTGGGGCTGCCTGACCCAGGCAGGGTCTCCCTGGGGATGTAAGAAGGTGAAATATGAAGAGAGAAGGGAGTTCCTCCAGCACTTATGTCCTAAAGCACCATCATCCCCTCCGTGAGTCCCTCCCCTCCGAGGGAATGCTGAAACCCCAGTACCTGGCTGCCAAGACATTTCCTGTGCCTCCTGACGTCTTTAGGTAGCACAATAGCAAACTTGACCTCGGCCATGTTCATATAGCAAACTAAACAAAGCCATGATAAAACTGCAAGCAAGAACATTTATTGTGGCTGGGAACGGTGACTCATGCCTTTAATCCCCAGCACTTTGGGAGGCAGAGGTGGGTGGATCACCTGAGGTTAGGAGTTCGAGACCAGTCTGGCCAAAATGGTGAAGTCCCTTCTCTACTAAAAATACAGAATTAGCCAGGCATGGTGGCTCGCCTGTAATCCCAGCTACTCCGGAGGCCAAGGCGGGAGAATCTCTTGAACCCAGGAGGGGTAGGTTGAGCTGAGCTGATCTGGCCACAAAGGACCCGGGTCCACAGGCGCATGATGCGTCTTGGAGTATTGACTTTATGCCAAGATTATTATTATTCTTGATATTGGTGGTGGTGAGAAAATTGTGTAATTTAACCAAAAGTAAAAATCAAAGATGTCATGTTCCTATTAAACAGGGCCGGGTGTGGTGGCTCACTCCTGTAATCCCAGCCTTTTGGGAGGCCAAGGTGAGCAGATCATGAGGTCAGGAGATTGAGACCACCCTGACTAACATGAAACCCCATCTCTACTAAAAATACAAAAAAAAAAAAAAAAAATAGCCAGGCATGGTGGCATGTGCCTGCAGTCCCAGCCACTCAGGAGGCTGAGGCAGAAGAATTGCTTGAACCTGGGAGGTGGAGGTTGCAGTGAGCCAAAATTTCACCACTGCACTCCATCCTGGGAGATATAGCGAGACTCCGTATCAAAATAAACAAACAAACAAACATAGAGTACAAAATCTGCATGAATTTTCAAGATAAAACAAGACATGTCCACAAAGCTTTGTACTGGTGCTGGCCATTTGTATAGGCCTTCAGACCCTCAAAAATATGAATTCTTAAAATTATTATTTATTTTGAGACAGGGTGTCACTCCATCACAGGCTAGAATAGAATACAGTGGTGTGATCTCTGCAGCCTCCACCTCCCAGGCTCAGGGGATCCCTCCCACCTCAGCCTCCCAAGTAGTTGGGATTACAGGCGCACACCACCATGCCCAGCTAATTTTTTGTATGTTTAGTAGAGACAGGATTTCACCATGTTGCCAAGTCTGATCTCGAATGCCTGGGTGCGAATGATTCACCTGCCTCAGCCTCCCAAAGTGTTGGGATTACAGGTGTGAGCCACTGCGCTTGGCCTAAAAATACTTTCTTGCTAACCATCGTCTGAGTCTTCAGTGAGTCGTAGTCTTTTTGCTGGTGGAGG
>CAUYLG010007249.1:0-44687 GCA_963573385.1 Cacajao melanocephalus
GATGGGTCTTGACTTTTTATCCAATTTGCCAGTCTGTGTCTTTTGATTGGGGCATTTAGCCCATTTACATTTAAGGTTAATATTGTTATGTGTGAATTTGATCCTGCCATTTTGATGCTAGCTGGATGTTTTGCCTGTTAGTTGATGCATTTTCTTCACTATGTCGATGGTCTTTACCATTTGGTACATTTTTGGAGTGGCTGATACTGTTTGTTCTTTTCCTTGTTTAGTGCTTCTTTCAGGAGCTCTTGTGAGGCAGGCCTGGTGGTGATGAAATCTCTTAGCAATTGCTTGTCTGTAAAGGATTTTATTCCCCCTTCACTTATGATGCTTAGTTTGGCTGGATATGAAATTCTAGGTTGAAATTCTGTTCTTTAAGGATCTTGAATATTGGCCCCCACTCTCTTCTGGCTTGTAGGGTTTCTGCCGAGAAATCCGCTGTGAGTCTAATGGGCTTCCCTTTGTGGGTAACCCAACCTTTCTATGAGGTGTCAGGTGTACAGGGGTTGGGGAGTTGCTTGAGGAGACAGTCTGTCCCTTATAGGAATTCAAGTGCTGTGCTTGGAGCTCCACTGTTCCATGTAGAGCTGCTAGGCAGGTATCTTTAAGTCTGCTGCAGCAGAACTCAGAACTGCCTCTTTTCCCAGATGCTCTGTCCTAGGAAGGTTGGCTTTTTTTTATAAATTCCTGATGTGCTGCTGCCTTTTTTCAGAGATGCCCTGCCCTACACGGAGTAGTCTAATCACAGTCTGTCAGCAGAGGTGTTGTTGAGCTGCCACAGGCTCTGCCCAGCTGCTGTATGAACTGCCTCTGTAGTGGCGGACTGCCTCAGTAGTGAGGGATGCCCTTCCCCCTACTGAGCTGGACCGTCCTGGGTCCAGCTGTTCTTGCTGTGAAACTCTCAATCCAGAGCATTTCAGATTGCTTGTTTTGTGGGGGTGGTACCCGCTGAGCCAGATCGCCTGGCTCCCTGTCTCAGCACCCTCCCTTTCAGTTGAATGGGTGGCTCTGTCTCCCAGGTGTTCCAGGCACCAGTTGAAACGGCTGCCCAGATTTGTATGAGTTTCTGTGCACCAACCTGTGGCAGCAGCTGAAACAGCCATGCTGAAAACACATGGCATTTTTCGGCCCCAGGAATCTCCTGGTCTGTAGGCAGTGAAAACTTGTTTGGAAATGTGGTGAGCACTCATTCTCTACATTGTTCTTGCTGGGAACTGCACTACAAAGCTGTTCCTATTTGGCCATCTTGGATCTTCTCCCCTTGTCTGAAGCTTTGTAACAACTCAGGTGTGTGATTCCAGAGCTCATATTTTTAATTACTATAAAAAGTTTTCTTCTGAACATATGGATCCTAAAAGTTTTTGTTGTTCATTTCCTTGTATTAAGCAGACCTTTCCTTTCACCACTGTTGGATCATGGATAGGAACCAAATCTACCTCTTGGTTCCATAAGAAGGGTCCACATTTGAGCTGGCTCTTTTCTCTTGCTTTTTCCAGTAATAGCTACTGAGCGCTCCAAAAGGCACTCTTTCTTCTAAGAGGCATCTGCCTTTATAGTCAAAGAGAGGACATAGTGAATCCTCCCTGCCCACCAAACACAAAGTTAAGAGAAATATGTATTCCTCTCTGTGAACATTTGGCAAGGCTCTCCCCTTAGGACTAACTAGAATATTATTTTTACTCCTGCCCTGTGCCTTCTTTCTCCATGGGCTCTTAGATTCACTGCAGGTGTTTTGACACAGTGATCCTCATGGATTGGGATTTTTCCTGGGAACAGATGTTCTGGAACACCTTGGTGTGTCCCTGTACTGCCCCAGCTATGGCACACTAACAATTGCCACAAATGCGAGGTCTTCCATGACCAAGTTTTTCTTGGCAGCCACAGAAACACCCATATCACATATGCTGACACAACTGTCAACTTCTAAAATTTAGTCAGCGATCATCAGGGATGTGTGTCATATTTTCTTTCAACACAAAAGTCCTAGGAAATCTTATTTGGACAGTAGAGGCTGACAATGTTTTATGTCTTACAGAAACATTAGATGTCTCTTGTGAGAAACAACTTTGTCACAAGTAAATCTGCTAAAACTTTATTATTTGGCAACCATTCTTATTGCTAACTCTCACACCTCAATATAACTTCATAATAGTTCTGTTTCTCTGAACAAATGACAAAGAATTCAGAAGCATATTATATTCTACTTAAATTTAAATATAAATCAATCATACAAAATTAAAATATATCAGTATTCGTAACTAGAATCGCCACTTATATTCAGGATTTGGACTTCTGTAAAACTCCAACATTTTTCTTTGCGTATGTTTCACTTCTAAATGCCTAAGTTTTAATTAATATAGAAAATTTAAAATGTTTAAGCCACAGATTTGACAAAAGCAGGAAAAGACTCTACCTATGTATCTTTCTATATACATATACAAATATACATTTGTATATATATGCCTATATATACATACATGTATATGTATCAGAATTATACATAATTCTGATTATGTATACATGTATGCATAATTCTGATTATGTATACATTAATGTATATATATACATAAATGTATATATACATAATTGTATATATATACATATATTGTATATATATACATTAATATATACATAATTGTATATATATACATAATTGTATATATATACATTAATGTATACATAATCAGAATTATTCTGATTAAAAGAAGAACATAGAACTTTGTAGGCTACTACATGTATGTGATATGTGTTTTCAAAATTTATATATATTTTTATGCATACATATATGCATAACTCTGATTATATATATACATAATGTACATTTATGTATATATTATCAGAATTATTCTGATAATATGTATATTGTATATACATAATATATATTATGCATATATATACATATATGCATAATATATGCATATATAATATATATTATGCATATATAATGTATATGTTATGCATATAGTATATTATGCATATATTATGTATATATTATGTATATATATTATGTATATCATGTATATAATGTACATGTATATATATGCATAATGTACATTTATGGCTATATATACATAAATGTATATATAATCAGAATTATGCATACATGTATGCATAAAATATATATATATAAATTTTGAAAACACATATTACATACATATTGTAGCCTACAAAGTTTTATGTTCCTCTTTTCTGTTTCCCCTCCCTTATTTTAGAGATGAAAGCTCAATATTGTAGCGTCTTTAAGCAAATTATCAACTCAGTTTTCACTTTTGCTACTCAGTTTTGGGGGTTTTAACAGATTCTGTGAGCCAATGCAAAATATATGTGAATTGGAATAACTTTATAATTAAATAAATTGCAATGCTTACAGTCTACACAATAAGTCGTGTTTTCCAGTCTGTGGTGCCCTTTCAGTTCTCTGCATGATATTCCTGTCTAAAAGGCACTAATAAAGACATTCTGATCTTGAAAAGAAAAGTAAGGAAAATCAACATCTAAAACTCAGAAAAGTCCTGGGTAGCAAAAGGTCTTTGTTCTGTGGAGTGTTCTCCCACAGAGGAACAGAATTTTCTTTTAGCTTTTGCATTTGACTCCCAGGCTCTGAAATACAATAATCAAAGCTCTTTGCTACCTTATGTTGAATCTCCTTTACATGAAATCTTTTTATTTAGCAAAAAAATGAAATTCTTGCCCCCAAATAATTTTATGAAAGCTTGAACATTTGCCAGTTAAAAATATCTTTTTTATTATAATGTTATAAGGAACTGCTGGTAGGCCATGGGGAAAATTAGAGAAGACTAGAGGATATTCAATAAGTTTTGCAGGGTGCATTTGAGAATGTATTATATATTGTCACGTGCTTCTGATAATTTTATCTTTCTCTCCCTAGATGGCAAGATACCCTGGCATTGTAATGCTTAAATTAGAGATCCTAGGCAATTGTGAAACCTAGAAAAGCCTTTTTTTCAGACTTTTTGTTAGAGAGGTGAGGCTTCTTCCTGTGTTAGCTTCTCTGGGCCTTATATTCTTCCTCAGGGAAAGATCAGTATAAACCAATCAATAGCTCTGTGAATTTTACCTTCTTAGGGAATGAAAATGACTTCATAGTTCAATGAAAAGAAACATAAGCAATGCTCTTGGAAGTTGTTTTGTATTCATTACGCACCTTGATCATCTGCCCCAGCTTCTGTGAGGATGGAGGCAGGCATTTCAAGTTAGATCACTCAGCCTAGATCTTTCTCCTGTAGATCCTTGAGCAACTCAAATAAAACTTAAAAAGTGATACTCTCCAGCAAAAGCTTTAACAAAAAAAATCTGCTGAGTGAACTCTGGGAGGAGATGCTGAGCTAGAAGCAAAGCAATAGGAAAGTTATGGAAGACGTTGGTGGTGGTCTCACACTATCATTGGTAGAAACAGGCAAAAGAAAGGAGGGCTTTATTACTTTCTTGGAGTAAAAAGATAGTGAAGATTAAAAGCAAAAACAGTACTGTCATTCAAGAAATAGTCAAGTAGTCTGTCATGGAGCCTGAACTCAAGGAATTTAAACATCTGTGTGAAGTTTCAATCTAGGGGTGATAAGAACAGAATGAGAAAGGCTAGCTAGAGGTAGAGAAAAAGTGGATACACAGTAGTGTGATCAATTCCTTGTAGCTCATGTAAAAGTCACCTGCTTCTGGAATAGCAGCCCAGGTAAAACTGCAGCATCAGTATCCACAAGCTATAATAGCTTCAAGCATAGATATGAAACAAACATCGCTCTCGAACAGGTGGCATCTCTAGAAGCTGCATGCCTTAGGGCACAGATCAGCAAACTATAGCCCAGAGGCCAAATGTGGCAAGCTGTCTGGTTTGTTAAATAAAGTTTTATTGGAACACAGCCCCACTCATTCTTTTTGTACTGTCTCTGGCCTCATGCAGAGTATTGCCTACTTTCAGAGTTGGCAATGAGGCTTTCTCACTGCAAGGACAGAGTTGAGTAGCTGTGACAGAAACCTTATAGCCCACAAAGCCTAAAATATTTAGTTTCTGACTGTTTACAGAAACAGTTTTCAGATGACTGGCTTGAAAGCTATGGCAGTCTCATGCTTTCTGTTGTATCAAGTAAACCAGAAGCAACCCCACGAAGGTAAGGCTGTAATATGAACAGTCAGATGGTGGGAATCAATCCAAGATGAATTCACTTTGGAAATACCTTTTACAATTCTCAGCCACTGTTCTCAAAGAAAATCAATTTCATTTATTTTCAGTGAGGAACAGTCCATATTCTTTCCTTTCTAAATTTAATTTTTGCTGAGCCTGCTTGTGATAGGAACCCATAGCAGTGCATTTGTTGTGTAAGCACCTGATCTGTCAGGGTTCCAGAACAAAGAAGAGGTCAGAATAATTGCTGAACCTAGGCTCTTAGCTCAATGGCAGCTCAGGGATCCTGTTTCACAGAGAATTGATTGGAAAGTCTTGTTTTAAAACTGTATTTGCATAGTAAGAAAAATTCATGCCTTTTTATTAAATGATACACATCAACATGTTAAACAAATTTTTATTTCTAAAATTAATTTTACTTACATTCTATATAGAATTTTCCCTGGCAAATATTTTTTTATCGAAGTGACTTTGGTAATGATGGATATTATGAGGGAGTTAAATATATTCTAAAACACCTCTTGGAAATACCCTTGTGCTCATTATACTCAACTTGAATCTGCCTGAAAAATTTCCTTCTAATGTTCTGCACTGAATTGCACTGGCCTTAAACTCAAGACATTTTGAAAGAGTATAAGAACACTGTTGGTGGGAGTGCAAATTAGTGCAACCATTGTGGAAGACAGTGTGGCGCTTCCTCAAGAACCTAGAAATAGAAATAACATTTGACCTAGCAATCCCATTACTGGGTATATACCCAAAGAATTATAAATTGTTCTATTATAAAGACACATGCACAGGTATATTCATTGCAGCACTGTTTACAATAGAAAAGATGTAGAACCAACCCAAATGTCCAGCAACAATAGACTGGATAAAGAAAATGTGGCACATATACACCATGGAATACTACTCAGTCATAAAAAAAGATGAGTTCGTGTCCTTCGTAGGGACGTGGGTGAATCTGGAAACCATCATTCTCAGCAAACTGACACAAGAATAGAAAACCAAACACCACATGTTATCACTCATAGGTGGGTGTTGAACAATTAGAACACGTGGACACAGGGAGGGGAGCATCACACACTGCAGTCAGTTGAGGGGTGGCTAGGGGAGGGACAGCAGGGGTTGGTGAGGGTGGGGAGGGATAATGAGGGGGGAAATACCAGATGTAGGTGATGGGGGAATGAAGGCAGCAGACCACCTTGCCATGTACGTACTTATACAACAATCCTGCATGATCTGCACGTGTACTCCAGAACCTAAAGTACAATAAAAAAATAAAAAAGAAAAAAAAAGAAAACAATTAAAAATAAAAAAAAAGTAAAATGTATTTGCTGGGTTAAAAAAAGAAAGGTATGTGACAACAATTTATATCTGTAAGCTAATTCATAGTTTTCAAAGTACTTTCATATACATTGGTCACGTTGCTTGCCTTCATGCTGCAGTGGATGTAAGGTAGCAAAAGTTAATGTTAATTTTGTTGAATGTGTGTGGAATCAGAGACTCAAAGAAGTTGCATAAATTTCATAAGAAAAAGGGCAGAGTGAAAATTGTAAGCCAGGTCTTTTTTATGTGTTCTGTTTAAAGCTAAAGGCAAGGCTTACATGGTTTATGAAGGTGTTTGTTTGTTTCTCTTGTCCAAATAAAAATTAGAATGACAAGCCTCCAAACTTAGTTCTTAATATCTAGAGGAGAAGATTAATGAATTTAGAAATTCTTCATTCAACTCAATAGCCTGTTTTGCACAGCTATTGTCTTGAGCTTGGTTCTATTTTGAGGGTCAGAAGCTAATTATTAATTGTTTTTTGTTCTTTGCAACAAATCTTAATTCTCTCCCACACTCCTCATCACTGTCCTACTCTAGATGGATACTTTGGGTTAATTTACCTGATTATCTGAAATCAGAAAAGTAAAAAGTGCATTTGTTTCTCACTCTCTCACCCTGCTCCTCAGCAAATTACATTATAAGCTCTTTCATCTCCCCTGTGTTCTGCCTGAAACTTGCATTCAGAGACCTCTTATCTCAGTAGAAACAATGTTGTCCCCTCCTAGAAGACATTGTCTGTTCATTTTGTCACAGGACAAGGCCTTCCAGCAGTGAGACACAGGTGCTTGAGCTAGAACACCATCAACATGCACAGCACTGCTCACCACAGCTGCACGTGACTTCTGGAGTGAATGGAAAAGATG
The DNA here is from genome assembly GCA_963573385.1 of Cacajao melanocephalus. Classification (NCBI taxonomy): domain Eukaryota; kingdom Metazoa; phylum Chordata; class Mammalia; order Primates; family Pitheciidae; genus Cacajao; species Cacajao melanocephalus. Next base: position 7,334 of record CAUYLG010007249.1, read on the forward strand.
TAGGTTAGACATCATTAGCATCTGCTATAGCATATTATACTTCAGTTAAATGATTTATTTGTTCCCAAACAGACAAAAAAAAATCATTATACTATTCAAAATAAATAAGTTAATACACTGTCTCATTTTCCTATGACTGAATGCTTTGCCGCATGATCTGCCAAGTTACTCAGTCTGCTGAGGACTCTAGGTGGATTTTTCCCTGTTCTCTCTAGTCTTCCTGGAACTGCAGTGCTGATCTATACTGGAACTACAAGCCTAGAAGTTATCATCCTGCTGGCCATGTGTTCATCAGAATTCTTACCCTTCCCTAGATCTAAGGTTATTGCTGGGCAGTAAATAACCTCAAAGAAAGTAGAGGGAGATAAATCCAGAGCTTTGTAGTAGGCCTAGCTTTTAAGCATGAACAGAGTCAGGAAGCTCTCTCACTTTCTCCTTCTGTCTTCTTATATATCTAGATACATCTATATAAATGCATATAGTTAGGGAATTGTTCAATAATAATCACTACCGTTTAAATTAGATGTGCTTCTCTTTTTCCCCAACGTGGAAAAATAGAACAAGTCAATTTCTATTTTATTCTCACATTTTTAAGGCAGGATTTACACAGGATTTTAGCCAGAAAAAAATAAAATTTAGCCAGATGCGGTGGCTCATGCCTATAATCCCAGCACTTTGGGATATCGAGGCAGGCAAGAGATAGAGACCATCCTGGCCAACAAAGTGAAACCTCATCTCTACTAAAAATACAAAAATTAGCTGGGCGTGGTGGCATGTACCTGTAGTCCCAGCTACTCGAGAGGCTGAGGCAGGAGAATCACTTAAACCTGGGAGGCGGAGGTTGCAGTGAGCTGAGATTGCACCACTGCACTCCAGCCTGGTGACAGAGCAAGACTCTGTCTCAAAAATAAATAAATAATAAAAATTAAAATTAAATTTATGAGGGAAAGGTGTTGTCACAGAGGAAAAAAGTACTTTTCAAGTTAAAAAAATTCCTAATGCCACAACAACCCTCACAACCTCCTCCTCAAGCATCCCTCCTGTGCCTCAAAATCCCACACCGCTCCTGTGTGTGCAAGTGGTGTGGTTGAGTTCACAGTGATAGGGGAAAGAAACTGAAGATCTAGCCTTACTAATTCTTAGCTCATTTGCATGTGGTGATATGGGGAGTGGAAAGAATTGACAGTCAAAGACCCAGATTATGCTTCACCATTAAATAAATAAACTACATATACATGAGCAAAACTCTTACAATGGCAGGGACTTGTTCTCTTCTTTTGTGAAATTAGAGGCCCTTATATTTCTAAGGTCTCTTCTAATTCTCTACAGCTGAATTCAAGTCAGAGATTCTCATGGACAGTGTCTTATCCTTCTATTTCCTTTCTCCTTCATCATCTTTTTCCTCTTTAGAAGGGCTAGTTCACTGTCTGGGATTCTATGTGGACTGTGAGTAACAGAATACCTGGGGAAAAAAAAGTGCTTAATGTATTCATCAAAAATGGCTTCTTCCTTTCTTGTCTTTCTTTGCCTTGCCTGTGTCCATAGTGGAATATAATTACTGCACTTCCAGACATCAAATATGCATTTCAGGTAGTAAGAGACAGGAGAAAAATGAAAACAGATGCTTGCTCAGGAGACAGGAATTTAAGCTTCCATCTTATTGACCAGAATTAGATCACATGAACCTTTCACCCCTGTAAACTCATGAGCACAGGGAAGTAGAATAATCCATTTTTCAATTCCTCTCGTTTAAGGAAGGAAAGAGGGAAGGGATAGAAGGGGTATGGAGAGTGAGCTAACCCACGGTACCTGCCCTGGCTTGCATATTGGAAAGGGTGACATCTTAACAGGACGAAGACATTATTTGAGGATCAGTGGGAAAAGTTCTTGTCTTTTCATCTTATCTTTCTTAATCAAAATAAGTTCCCTTAAAAATGCATTGTAGAAGAACATCAATTATAGATAATATATCTAAATGCTGAATTCAAGATAAAGGGTAATTTTCTGTTGCTAGCAGAAGTCTTATAATTGGCTAGACTAGATAATTATCTTTAAAAGGTGTTTTTACTAGGACAGTACTATCTTGGCAGATTGATGACTCCAACCACTTTCAAATGTTCTAATAATGATTGGGCACATAAAAATATAGTATCAATGTATTCCAACTCTTCCCTGATTATCAAACTTATTCAGATCTCTTTAGAGATACAATATAACACAATATTATTTTCATTGTTAGCATTAGTCAACCTTTACCTGTGATTGGTATGCTAGAGTGGATAGTTTATATCAGTTACAATAGTCAGCTCAAAATAGGCTGGTAGTTTGAATTAAAAATGATTTATAAATTCATAAAAAGAATTATGTTTGCAATATTATGTTTAAAAATGATGTTTCTTTTTAGATGAAACAAAATTCTGCATTACGTTTACAATTCTTATTGGATAAAATATTGGTTGAACTTAGCTGTTGCTGTGAAATGGAAAATATGTGAATTTCTATTTCTTAGAGAGCTACTCTTTGTATGTTTTATTTCTCTTTCAGACATTGGATCCTGTGTGATGAAGAAATAATTTGTTTGGTATTTATAAAATATTTTAATGTAGACTGCTTTTCTCTCTTTACATTGTATATTAGGTCAATATCTCAAAAAGAGCTTACTCTGACAAATCTGAGTATCTCTTCAATGGGAAAGGAGTACTGCTCATTCTGAGAAGAAAGAAACAAATGCTATTAAAAGCAACACAGTCAAGTTGTTGGCCTTCTAAAAATTATAAATTTTTAGATAAAAGAAAGTAATACATCTTAAAGTATCCTTGCTTTAGTTAAAAAATAAAAACCAAAAACAGTGGAAGTGCTGCAAGCTCCGGTGTTTTCTAAACTGTGGCAACAAGTACAATGTCATAATTTCTAAATAGCTGAAATCAATCAAGGAAGTGAAATGTGAAGTTTGACATTTTTAATAAATTACACTATTTACCTTAATGCAAGTAGCATAATTGAGGTAAATTACATAGAGGAAAGGAACAACTGAACTGTAGCTAATTCATGTTTTAGTCAGTGTTCACAGTTTTCCTTAAAATGTATTGAGAATATTTTAACTTCTGGAAAGATATAGGTTGGAGTCTTTATAATATAGAGCTTATCTAGCTACTGAATTATAAAATTATTTCAAAATCTGTATACCCATGACAATAACAAAGCGTATGTACTTTAGATGAAAAATATTAACACATCAAAATAATTATAATTGTGGACAAAAGTATCTTGAAAAAATACTATATGCTGAAATTTTGAAAATAGAAAGTGTATAATAATATACTTTCCCTGATGATAATATTTTTCTGAAATAACGGTTTTATTCTTTAGGCAGGTAAACATGCATCTCCTTTATTACATGAAAACAATACAGTTTAGTATTTCCTAAGATTCTGACGTCATTAAATGATGGAACCAGAACTCAAACCCCAGGTCTTATATTTCTTGTCTTGTTTTGAGTTCTTTGTATCAAGCCAATGGGCATAACATTGAACATCATGTTAGCAACAATGATAATAAAGGTATTTTCATTTCATTAAGTGTTTAAATTTGTGCCAGGAACATTATAAAAGTTATCAGGCTACACTGTATCTTTTTTCTATGGTGAAAATGAATTCTTCTAAAGTATTCAACAAAATGTTTGCCTACTAAATGTCTTAATCTCAATTGGAAGCTGTTTCTATTTGTAAATCATGAGCTGTTTTCAGTGTATGGTAAAAGCAAAAAAATATATATTGCTTGAATTACAGGTAATTAAACTGTAACTTCTACTGAGCAGATGAATGATAATATAGGACAAAACAAAATTCACCAGCTATGGATGCCCTCATAATCCTCCTTCCCTTTAGAGGACAAGGTAGACAGGATACTGGTAAGATTTGTGGGTGGATCCTCCTTAGGAAATTAGTGAGATGTATTTACACTATGGATCATGAAGCTCCCTGACCCTTCCCCATGCTGGAGTGCCAGATGTGCAAGGTCTGGGGTCTTATAGACACTGTTAGATTGGAGGCAAAATGAAGCAGAAAAGCAGAAGGATTTTTTTTGTTGAGGGTGAACTATGAGAAATTTGAAGTCTTTTTGGAAAGAGGAGTATACCTGAAGTATATTATAATAGGATAGCTGATGGCAAAGGGGAAATACAAATAATTTTATTGAATCAGAAAGTGATTATGATCTTTATATAACCTTAATTATGTCTAACTTATTTTCTGGTAGATGGATGCATTTCTTTGCTTTAATAAGCATTGCGTACATTAACAAATAAAATAATTTAAAAAGCAAATTAGATCAGGTAAGTGATCCAAAAGTTATGAACTAGATTATTAATATAGAGCAGTCCAAATCTCATGATTCTATTCTAAAGTTAATTTTAAGGGTATATTAGTTGTTTAAATAAGCAATTTAATATCAGAACATATTTCAAGTGACATCACATTTGAGTAAATAAGTTCTACTAGATCATTGTCATTTTGAACTGTGATTTCAGGACCATTTTTTTTTCTAATTTATTCAATTAAATTTAAATTTACTAGTATTTATGAGGCAGGCATTTTTCTTTTTTTTTTTTTCCTTTTATTTCATGACCACCATTGTATTTTACAATCTTCTTGATGTGCATTTTATTTCAATTAATTAGTATGACTATATGGAAGTTCACACTCTTTTATAACCCCTCCAGCCACAGCATATATGTATATACAAAACTTAATCTATTTCTCTACCTCATTTATTTACCAGACATATAATAATATGGACATGTGAATAACATATACGTCATATAGGTAACTTGATCAAGAGTGATATCAAAACTGAGATTCAAGAGTGAAGTAAAGTTTCTTTGGCTCTGCACAAAAATTTTAAAATCATTGAATAAATTGAGCCAGATTTCATTTATGATCTTTATGGCTAGACTGTCATCAAATTTACCTGTACAAATTGATTTGAGTGGCGGGGGTGGGGGAGAAGGTGAAATTTTCCTTATAAACTGAAAACTGTGAAAATTATATTTTATGGGACTACAAGTTTTTCCATCTCATTATATATATTTTTAAGATTGTCTTGAGACAGCCATTTCTCATGCAGCATGGTAGACTACAAATTTTATGAAATATAATAAAAATAACAAAAATATAAGCAATAATAAAAAATTAGAGCCCCAAAACAAATTATTTAAAAATTCATCTTTAATGTCAATGCAATTGCAATAAAAAACTCAGAGTTTGATTGTAAGACTTAACAAACTTATTCTGAAAGTTATTTAGAAGATAAGGAGGCAAGAATGGTTAAAACAAAGTGGTGGAAACTTCTGAATCAAAATTATAAGAGGCTATAGTAATTTGTTTATGAAAAAGTAATTAAAATTCTGTAATAATGGCCTAGAAATAGATACCTATATCTGTGAAACAGAATAGGAAGTTCAGCTATATAGCCACATATATGTGGAAATTAATATATGACTGAACTGACATTGTAGATAAGCAAATGAATTTCTTTTTTATAAGTTTGGCTTGTACAATGAGTTAAAAAGAACATAAAGAAATTTATATTCCTACCCCATTTTGCAACCAATATTCTTTTTTCAATGGATTAAAACTTCAATGTGAAACCAATTTATTTGGAGAAGATTGCGTGTGAATTTCTTTTTGAAACTAGGAAGAGAATGATATTTTACCTAGATAGAAAGTCTAAACTGAAAAATTGAAAATGAAAATAAAGATAGACTTGATTAAATTATAAGTTTAGAACTGTTTGGCAAAAGGCAAGATGAATAAAAGAAAACAAAAGCCATATTTGAAATACACATATTTGATGAATAAGTACTGTCCAAAACATAATTTCTACAAATAAATTTGAAAAGATTAAACCTATAATGAAGTTAATAAAAAATTGAAAGAACACTTTTAATAAGTATACACGAAAATGACCAATAAGCAGCTGCAATGACATTTATCCTCATTAGTAATAAAAGAAAAGCAGTTAAGTACCATTTAGATGTAACTTTATATCCATCAGATTGGCTACTTACAAAAAGCCATTCAGCATCAAGTTTGGCTGAGGATTTAGAGGATGTGGAAGGCTCATCCATTGCTGGTAGAAATCTAATCATGCATGAACACTTTAAAAATACTTTTATGAAATTATATTTTACAACATATATAATATAATCTAAATTAAATTTTAGCAATTCCATGCATACAGTATACAAATTTAAGTTTATACTTCTGTAATTGCTATGAAAATTAAAATACAGAATATGTCTATTACTCTCATGCTCCGTTGTAGTAAATCTGTTCCCAACACACTCAGCAATTGGAAACCAGTGATCTGCTTGCACGTTCTACTTACTTTACTAGGATTTCATGTCATTGTAATCATATAGAATATTGACTTTTGTGCCCGTTGTCTTTCACATAGCATAATTCTTTCAAGATTAATTCATGTTGTTGTATATAACATTCCCTTTTATTTTATTCTAGTTATAGATGAAGGAAAATATGTTTATTCACTAGTTGATAGGTAATTTTAGGCAATTAGGAATACAATTTCTGTGAACATTCTAATTTTAGCTGTTACACGAGTCTGATCCATTTTGAGTTAAGGTTTTATATGGTGTGAAGTAAGCATTGAGGTATGTTTTCTCACATGTAGATATCTGATTGCACCAACCTAGTCTTCTGAATATCGAATCCATTTCCTATTGAAATTCTGTGACACATTGGTCATATATTAATTGTCTACGTAGATAGGTATTTTTCTGGAGTATCCCTTTTGTTTTGTTGACCTACATGCCTAATCTTACACCAATAACACAATGTCTTGATTACCGTAGCATTACAGTAATTTTTGACATGAGTAATTTCTGCATTTTAACTTTTTTCACTTTTCAAAATTGATTTGTTCATTCTAGGTCTTTATATTTTCATATTAGTTCAGAATTTAACCTGTTAATTTATATCAAAAACTCTGCTGGGATATTTTTAGAAATTTTAATATATAGATTAATTTGGAGAATTGTCATTTTAATAATGTTGAGCCTTCTGCTTCATGAATGTGGTATAGCTTTCCATTTATTTTCTGTAATATTATATAGTTCTCCTTGTGAATATATTACACATCTCTTGTTAAGTTTATTCCAATACATTTTATATATTTGAATCTATTGTCAAAGGTATTACATGTTAATTTAAATTTCAAATTGTTGATTGCTAGTTTGTAGAAATAAGTTGAATTGTGCATATTTTCCTCATAACGTGATCTTGCGGTATTTACTTATTAGTTCTCATGGCTTTCTTTTTTGCTAATTTTTTGTGATTTTATCAATCAGTAGATAAAGACAGTTTTGCTCCTTCCATTCATATACACATACACACACATACACACACACACACACACATATATGCTTTTTCTCCCTTTTGTATTAACATACTGAATAACTGAATAATAGTGATGCACACATACTATTTTGTTCTTGATCTTTCGTAGAAAACATTCAGTCTGACAATTAAGTATGCTGTTATCTGCATATTGTGGAAGTTCCTTTGTATACCTGGTTTTCTGAAAGTTTTTTTTTCCTTAAGAATACATAATTAATTTTATTAAAAACATTTCTGTCAATTTGTATTAAAATATGAACTTCCTTTATTAGTGTATTAATAGTAAAAATTATATTCACTGATTTTAAAGTATAAAACCAATTGTGTTATGTGAAACAAAACTCTTAGGCATGCTGTAATAATCCTTCTTATTGCTATCTGAATTCAATTTGCTAATAATTCTATTTTATAAATCAAAATTTTCACCTGTTGTCATTTTCTTCTCTTGGAAAAATGTTGTACAATATTTCCCATAGTGTAGATGTATTGGCAAAAAATTATCTCTAATTATTACATTGGTGCCAAAGTAATTGTAGTTCTTGCTATTAAAAGTAACGGCAAATTACTTTTGAAACAACCTAATATTTTTGTATGTTTAAAATTCACTTTTGTTTCTAAATCATATTTTCATAGGTTACAGCATTCTGCATTGATGATGTTTTCTTTCAGCACTTTAAAGATTTTTCATTGTGTTCTGGCTCATATGCTTTCTAAAAAGTCTGATTCATTTCTTATCTCTCTTGCACATGTGACATACCTTTTTTGCTAGTTGATGTTTAAGATGACTTCCTTGTCACTGTGCTTCAGCCTTTTGAGTATGACCCCTTGTGTTGTTTTATCTGTGTTTCTTCTCCTTGGAACTCATTAAGCTTCTTGGACCTGTGTGTTCATAGTTGTCACAAAAATTTGGTGAATTTTGTGCCCTTTTTTTTCAAATGTTTTTATCTCTCTTTCCCTATTTCTGGGTATTCCAAATACATGTAAATTGGAACATTTAATGTTTCAGACACAATTTAGACTGTCTTTATTTTCAGGCTTTTTTTCTCTGTGCTTCATTTTAGATTATTTATATTGCAATATATTCAGATTCATTAGTTTTCCTGCAATACTTAATTGACTTTTGATCTCATCCAGTATTTTTCATTTAGATATTATATTTAAAATTTTTTTCTAAATTAATAAACTTTTTTTTTTAGAAAACTATTTGGTTTACAAAAAATCAGAGCATAGAACACAGGAAAACTCCAAACACCCCTTCTCCCTGAAATGCAATAAGTTTTTTTTTTTTCTTAACATTTGCATTAGTGTGATATTTGCTACAGTTGGTAAAAATATATTTACACAATATTATTATCTAAAGTCTATAGTTTACATTTAGGCTCAATCTTTATGTTGCAATAGTTTTATGGATTTTGACAGATGTATAATGTCACGCATTTATAATGAAAATATTGCACGGAATAGTTTCATTATCCTAAAAATCCCTTCTGCTCAACTTATTCACCCATTCTTTCTTCTCTTTATTCCAAATACAGGCACTCAAAAGTCTTTTAGCTGTCTCCATATAATTTTCTCTTTTCTAGAACATCAGATAGTAAGTAGCCTTTTCAGACTTGCTTCTTTCACTTGACAATATATATCTGAGATTCCTCCATTTTTTTTTTTTTTTTGTGGCTTGAATCCTCATTTCTTTTTATCACTAAAGTTAATGTATTGTTTAGTTTTAAAAATTCCAGTTAGGCCATTTTTAGGCACTTCATCTTCTCATTAATTTGGTTATATTTCTCTTTACATTTTTACTATATTTGTAAGATTTATAATAAGCTTTTAATTGTCCACTTATTTTTTAAGTCTGTTATTTCTAGATCCATTACTACTAATCATCTTCCTTTTTCCTGCTTATAGGCCATATTTCCTGCATTTTATGAGGCTGGCAATTTTTTTATTATACTTAGACATTTTGAATTTGATACTGTCATGTACTCTATTTTATTTCTCTAAAGATTGTTGGATTTTGTCCTGGAACAGTTAAGTAACTGGCATCTCAACTTGGTATTATTGAGGCTTTATATTCAGTTTTCTATAATGGGTCTAGAAGAACCTTTCTTACAAGACTAATTTAGGACCATTGGTAAGGTGTGACCAGTCTGTGCATTCTAACTAATGATGGCTCTGGGATAGCAAGAACACAAATTAATCTCAGCTTTTATGATGGCTGTGAGTTGTTTGAGCTGCTGTTTTCTAGTAGTTCTTAACCTGACCTCAGGTAATTTCCTCTTTCATTTAGACTCAAAAGAGTCAAAAAGACATAGCTGCTTATCTCTGAAATTATCTCTGAGTCTACTCTAAAAATTCCAGCTGCTTCAGATTCTCTAAACTTGACCTATGTCTCATCAACTCACTAAGATTGTTATGCTCTGTTTTTCTTCTTCCTTCAACTGCTGTGACCTGGAATATTCCTGCAGTTAACAAGTATGGCTCACTTAATTTGTTTTTCTTCCCTCAGAGATTATAGTATTCTGTTACCTGTTGTAAATAGATTGAAAATTGATACTTATATATTTTGTCTGGTTGTATAGTTGCTTATGACAGCAGAATAATTCCTGTGGCAGTTCATTTTTCATTGTCAAAACAAGATTTGTAAAAACACAATTCAAACTATCACATAATTCATTTGAGGATATACCACGATCTAAACATTACACATTTAGGTAAATAGGATCTTGTTCACATGAACATATTCATATCTTTGTTGATTTTTATTTTAATATAAAAATTGAAAAACTAAAGCCATTAGGAGTAGAATGAATAAATTGTAATATAGTCACATGATGGAATATTACACAGTTATATGTTAAAAAAGAGATGATAGTTACATGTAACAAATAGATTAATATCAGGTGTAATGTTTTATAAAATCAATAATTTGGTTGGGCATAGTGCTCACTCCCGTAATCCCAACAATTTGGAAGGCTGAGGTGGAATCACTGCTTGAGCCCAGAAGTTTGAGACCAGCCTGGGCAAAACAGTGAGACTCTGTCTCTATTTTAAAAATTGAAAATTGGCCGAGTAAAGTAGTGTGAATCATTGTCTCAGCTACCTGGGACGCTGAAGAGAGGACTGCTTGATCCTGGGAGATCGAGACTGCAGTGAGCTGTGATCACACCCCTGCACTCCAGCCTGAGTGACAGAGACTCTGCCAGGAAAAAAAAAAAAAAAAAGTCACAGGCCAAGCATGGTGGCTAACACCTGAAATCCCAGCACTTTTAGGAGGCCAAGGCGGGCAGATCATTTGAGGTCATGAGTTTGAGACCAGCCTAGCCAACATGGTAAAACACCATCTCTACCAAAAAATATAAAAATTAGCTGAGTGTGGTGGTGGCATGCACCCGTAGCCCAACTAGTTGGGGGGCTGAGGTGGGAGAATCGTTTTGAACCTGGGAAATGGAAGTTGCAGTGAGCCAAGATTGTGCCACTGCACTCCAGCTTGAGTGACAGAGTGAGACCCTGTCACAAACAACCACCACCACCACAACAAAACACAGTCACAGAAGAATACAGGTTAATTCCAGTTGACAAAATTTCATAAACGTATAAAAAACGAAAGAGATATTTTAAGGTTATAAATATATTTATTAAAGCTAGAAATAAGAACAAAGGAATAAGGGTTCATTTATAAATTTGTTTACCTCTGAGAAGAGAGAGAAGAGCAAGGGATTTCTTTAAATTGGACAGTGAGTACTTAAATATTCTTATTCTTTTTCTTTCTACTCTACACAAATTTTTAAAATATTACTTGTATATATTTACTAATGCTTTAATAATGAACAAATTAGAACCATAACATGTTGGGTTGAAGTGGTGGTATTGAACATAAGAATCATTTGCGGAGCATTTGCTACGTTTTGGGCCCTGTACTGGGAACTAGGGATGCAAAAGTGAGTAATTCTTGGCCTCGTCTCTTAAGCAGTTCAATTCTTATTGTGAAATATAAAACCTGAATAAATTTCAAATATATAGCTCATAGTAATATCAATAAGTATGATTATATGTCACCTTAAAAAATATGTGTCTCTTTACGTATACCCCTTGATACTATCCTTACACTTTCCTCCATTTTAGGCAATATCTTCCTGCAGTAGGAGAACCTAAAGCTGAATTATTTGTCTGCAATGATGCAAAACATTAGTAATCAACTGGGGATCTGAGTCAATATCTTTCTGAGATTGAGGCCTAACCCACTTCCACAGATCGTCCCTCACAGGGAGAAATTGAGACAAGAAAGTTCGTAAATCGGCACCTCAGTTTACTTTGCTTTTGTCTATCCCACTGTCTTGACTACGTTCTCCTTTTACAGGAGGTGGCAAAACCCTTCTATTGAATGAATGAACAATGAAATAGGGGACTGGTGATAATCTGATTTGCCTTATTTACTCATAAAGGTAGCCTCCAAAATGAGACCCCCTTTCAGGAAAGAAATAAGGAAGTTTGAAATACCTCTCATTCTCCAACAAAATAAGTCTTTTAAAAAGTTATCTTAAAGCTAGAGACATGTTTGTAATCTTTGAGAGGCTTCCCCCCCCCATTCCTTTTAACATTATATATAGCACAAATTCTGTATATAATTCCTCTTTAAATGTCGAGGGTCCACAAAGAATATCTAATAATTGTCATAATCATAATATTGTGGTCCTGACTAAGGGTATGCAGCTGCTTAATTAGTGACTTTTATCCTGTCTTTGCAGTTTTCTGCTAATGGCTTCAAGTAAATGGGGGAGAAAGTTGCTGAAGTATTTCAAATGCAAATGAGAAAAACAGTACAAATCTATTATTGTCCATATTTATACAGCTCACATTATAAGGATTTGAATCAAAGATGCCATTTACACTTAAATTTTCAAAGGCTGTGAAAAGAAAAAAAAAATTTTTTTTTTTTGAGGAGTTTCGCTCTTGTTGCCCAGGCCAGAGTGCAATGGCGCGATCTCCGCTCACTGCAACCTTTGACTCCGAGGTTCAAGCGATTCTCCTCCCTCCGCCTCCCAAGTAGCTGGGAATACAAGCATGCACAACTATGCCCGGCTAATTTGGCTAATTTTTTTTGTATTTTTATTTATTTTATTTTATTTTGAGATGGAGTCTTGCTCTGTCACCAGGTTGGACTGCAATGGCGCAATCTCTGTTCACCGTAACCTCTGCCTCCCAGGTTCAAGTGATTCTCCTTTCTCAGCCTCTTGAGTAGCTCGGATTACAGGCACATGCTACTATGCCTGGCTAATTTTTTGTATTTTTAGTAGAGATGGGGTTTGACCATGTTAACCAGGATGGTCTTGATCTCCTAACCTAGTGATCCACCCGCCTCAGCCTGAGTAGGGAGCTGAGACTTTCATTTTCACTGGTCCGTAACAAGATCTCCATCACACTCCAGCAATGTCAGCAGTGACCATGATGGGAGCAGGGACATCCACTCCAGCCAACAGTAAGACACCCGTTTCTATCTCTGCCAGGTGGATACCAGAGGGCAAATAGAAAAAAAAATCCAGAATTCTCATTAATCCCAGGAGTAACAATACCACCCTCACAATTGTGTCTGAGGAAGTCACTTGGGTATAATAATGAAATATTTCTATCCCTCCCAGCCAGGAAAGTATCAACAGAGACCGAGAGAGGAATCAAAATTTCTACCCTCATCCATCATTGAGATATTTTGGTTGTCCAGGCTGGGTGGATAATGGGCCCAATTGAAGCCCAGTGAGGACCTGAACTTGAATTTTACCTCTTCTTAGCAGTAATGAGCTGGTGCCCTACACCTTGCAACTGTTAAAGCAATGTCAGAGAAAATCAGCTAAAAACGTAAGTTTTTGCAAAAGATCTAGTCTTGCAAAATAATAAAAAGTACAGGTTTAAATTGATATCACTCATTATACCAGGACCAGGAAGACCTCAAACTAAATGGGAAAAAGATAATCAATAAATTCCATCACCAAGATGACAGAGATATTAGAATTATCTGAGAAAGATTTTAAAGCAGCCATCATAAAAATGCTTCAATGAGCATTTACCCTGCATACTTGAATCGAAGAAAAAAATAGAAGTTTTAGCAAAGAAATAAAGACTTGACAAATACAGAGAAGATATAAAGAAGAATAAAAAAGGAAATCCGGGAATCAAAAAATGTAGTAACCAAAATTAAAATTAAAAACAAAAGCCCTCAATTATAGATGCCTATGCAAATTGGAAGAGACAGAGGAAAGAATCAGTGAACTGGAAGACAGAAAGAATAAATTACCGAGTCTAAACAATAGAGGGAAAAAAAGACAAATGAAAATTGAACAGAGGCTTTATTATAGCCCCACAGGGCTGTAAGAAAACAAATGTAACGTGTGTCATGATAATCCGGGGAGGAGAGGAGAATGAGGGATGACTAAAAAAGTACTCAAGGAAACATGGCTAATAAATTCCATAATTTGTCAAAAGACATAAATTTCCAGATTCAAGAAGCTAAGTGAGCTCCAAATGCAATAAAGACAAAGAAATATTCCAAGACACATCATAGTCAAGTATGTGGAAACTAAAGACAAAGCAAATGTCATGAAACCACTGAGAGAAATATCACCATACTTAGGAAAGAAAAAAAAAAAAAAAACAGCTGACAAAGAATTCCTCTTCAGAAACTTGGATGTCAGAAGAAAGTGGGACAGCATTTTCAAGTGTTGAAAAGTAAGGAACTGCAACCCCAAATTCTCTATCCAGTGAAAATGTCCTTCAGAACTTAAAGATAAATCTATTTAAAAGATGAAACAGATTCTAAATGTGTTTTAAAATCTTTCTCACATAATTTCTAACATCTTTTTCATCTTGGTGGTGGAATTTATTGATTATCTTTTCTCATGACATTTTCAGACCCAGAAAACCTAAGAAAATCTGCCATCAGTTGTCCTACCCTAGAAGAATAGCTAAAAGAATTTATCTGTGCAGAAAGAAAACAATAATAGTAGAAAATTTTGTAATGACAAAAAGGAAGAAAGCATATGGGAAGCAAAAATATTGGTAAATATAATAAACTCTTCCTCCTCTTGAATTTTGTAAATTATATTTGACAGTTGAAGCAAAAATTACGACACTGATGTGGTTCTTAATGTATACAAAGGAAATATTTAAAGCTATTTTATTATAAATGGTGAAGATAATGGATATAAAGGTATGTTTCTATACTTGAACTGGCAAAATAATAACACTAGGAGACGGTTTTATGCTATGAATATGTAATGTAATAATTAGAGAAACTACTAAAAGAAAGCTATAGAAACAAATACACTCTCAACCACTGTGATAATTTTTTTTAAAAATCTTTAAAATGTTTAAGTAACCCCATGGAAATGTAGGAATTAAAAATATAAACAAAGAAACAAAAAACTGAGAGACCAAACAGTAAACACAAAATTAGAATGACTGACTTAAGCCTTAACCTAATAATTACTTTAGATCTAAGTGGGGTAATATACTGAAACAGACATTACTGTAGTAGGTTTTAAATCAGGGGAAACCAAACAATAAACAATACAGGACATTCTCAATTTTAGTCATTTTCAAAGATACACAAATTAAAACAATACATTAAAATTATATAACTCAAAGTATTTTGGAAAGCATTTTAAATATGACACCTATAGTCAGAGTTAATATGAAATCAACATCTTTGCAATGATGACATTTATTTAAATTGCTAATACTTTTTTAAAGCCAATTAAACATATATAACATTGTTACCATTTGATTGCAATAATTCTACATTAACAATTTACCATAGAAAATTATTAGAGAAGTGGATGGAGGGTTTGTGTGGGATACAAGAGTAAACAATAAATAAGCCCATATTTTGTGTGTGGTCAAATTAGAGTACATTTCTAATTATTATAAAAGTGTTACTTATAAAGTTTGAAGAAACATGTGTAAGAGTAAGAACCTGATTAAGGCTAGGCACAGTGGTTCACACTTGTAACTCTAGTTCTTCGGGAGGCTGAGGTAGGAGGATCACCTGAGGCCAAGAGTTCAAGACCAGCAAGGGTAACATAGTGAGACCCTGTTTCTACAAAAAATAATAATAATAATTAGCCAAACATGGTAATGCATTCCTGTAGTCTCAACTACTTGGGAAGCTAAGATGGGAGGATCCCTTGAACCAGGGAGACTGTGAGTTCAGTGAGCTGTGATTGCACTACTGCACTTTAGTCTGCATGACAGGGTAGACTCTATCTCAAAAAAAAAAAAAAAAAAAAAGGAAACCTGATCATCTATAATATAGAGTATGCCTCTATCTCAAAAAAAAAAAAAAAAAGGAAACCATACATCTATAATATAGAGTATGCCTCTGTTAAATGACATTTTTGAACAACAATAATTACCATGAAAATAAATCAGAATGTAAATTATGTTTGATACAAACCTACAAGTATGTATGCACATATAAACATGCTAGTATGTATAACATATATGTAAATAATAATATACCTTTGGTCTCTATTGTATGTCCTAAGTAAATGATATGACAGTTGAAGTAAAAATTAGCATATACAACTGTTTATATTTTCCTTGCTTTTTAGATAATTGGCAAATATTATACATTTTTGATGTATTGATGTATTCATATTTACATATTCATATGACAGATAAGTTTTACATTTATCTAGGAAAAAATAAAAAACACATATTCAAAGAGTTTGGGTAAATAAACCATGATACATTTTACATGATAGAAAACCTAGAAAACATTATCAAAGTTGTTTTCTCTAGACAATGTTGTATTATAGGTAATTTTTCCTTTTTGCTCTTTTTTTCTTTGTGTATGTGTGTAAACATTTATAAACATTTTATACAATCCTATTTAACTTAGAAATATTTTTAAAATTATTTATTTGGTTTTCATTTTATGTTGCTAGCTTTTCATGCCTCATTAAAATTTAGATACAATTTGCACTAGCCATTATGTCTCTTCATAAATATTTGTTTTATATTTTCTCTCTTCTTTTTTTTTTTGAGATAGGGTCTCACTCTATTACTCAGGCTGGAATGCAGTGGCACGATCTCTGTTCAATGCAGCCTCGACCTCCCAAGCTCAAGTGATCCTCCTGCTTTAGCCTCCCGAGTAACTAGGACAACAGGAGCGTGCAACTACACCCAGCAAACTTTTGTATTTTTTGTAAAAACAAGATTTCACCATGCTCCCCAGGCTGGTCTTGAACTCCTGGGCTCATGATTAATCCACTTCAGTGTCTCAAAGTGCTGAGCTTACAGATGTGATCCACCACACCTGGCCTGTCGTATATTTGCCCTATGTTCTAAGTTTGTTCTTTCCTTGTCCATTGAACTCAGATATGACTGTGTGACTTGTGGTTCATTATATGTGAGTGGAATAGTCATGTGTTATATGACACCAAAGAACACCAATTATTGCAAAAGTTGCAAATAATAGGTAAATTAAAACAACACAATCCATGTGTTTGTAAAGGTTTCCAATATTTAGAACAGTACTATCTGCAAAATATTGATGAAAGTGTTTATATAGTAAGTGTTCTGGCATTTGCTATGTTGAATCATTTATTCCTCCCCCATAATGATTGTATAAATCCCCTTCTTTCAGGGCTAAAGATTTACAATCCTGTATTACAAGGGTTTTGTGTCTCCAGGAAGCTGAATCTATGGCACATCCCACTAATTCAGTTTGTCATTTAGCTTCCCATCTGCCTTCCTTTTTCATCTCTACAAAGTTCCAGTGTTGATCCCTATGTTTCAGGTGTCAGTCAATATGAAAAGCAATCCTGAGAGAATACAGCTTTGAACTTATATAACGGCTCTGTCTCATCAGACTTAAGTTGTCCCTGCATCGATGACTTTAAGGGCCGTGACTCACTGTGTGTTGCAAACCTCTCCTTCTGCCTGTCATTTTCAGTTAACAGAGGTATCCTGTCAGCTCTATGATAGAGTAATGCCTTCTGTAACTCTCCTAGGAGATAATTTATCTTCTAGGTTCTTGCTAGGCTTTTATCATTGTTTACTTTAAAAATAATTTAAGTGTAGTTCTGAAGATCAAGAAATGAAGTCATTGGAGATAAAAAAGAGAAGCCTATATTATCTCTACTTTGACTACACAAAATATCTGTATAGAGATTTTAATCTTTGAGGAGTCATAGGCACCCAAAGGTGTAGCCACACAAACACATACAGTTCTTAATTTTTAAAATTGATATGGTTTGGCTGTGTCCCCAGCAAAATCTCATCTTGAATTCCCACATGTTGTAAGAGGGACTCAGTAATTGAATCATTCAGGCAAGTTTTCCTGTGCTGTTCTCCTGATAGTGAATAAATATGATGAGATCTGATGATATTTATAAGAGGAGTTCCCCTGCACAAGTTCTCTCTTTGCCTGCTGCTATCCATGTAAAACATGACTTGCTCCTCCTTGCCTTCTGCCATGATGTGTGAGTCTTCCCCAGCCACATGAAACTGTAAGTCCAATTAAACCTCTTTTCTTTCTTTCTTTCTTTTTTTTGTTTTTGTAAATTGCCCAGTCTTGGGTATGTCTTTATCAGCAGCATGAAAATGGACTAATACAGTAAGTTGGTACCAGTAGAGTGGTTGTGCTGCTGAAAAGATATCCAAAAATGTGGAAGTGACTTTTGAACTGGGTAACATGCAGAGGTTGAAACAGTTTAGAGGACTCAGAAGAAGACAGGGAGATGTAAGAAAGTTTGGAACTTTCTAGAGACTTGGTGAATGGCTTTGCTCAAAATTCTGATAGTGATGTGGACAATAAACTCTAGGCTGAGGTGGTTTCAAATGGAAATAAGGCATTTGTTGGGAACTTGACCAAAGGTGACTCCTGTTATATTTTAGCAAAGAGACTGGTGGCATTTTACCCCTGCCCTAGACCTTTGTGAAGCTTTGAATTTGAGAGAGATGATTTAGAGTATCTGGTAGAAGAAAGTTCTAAGCAGAAAAGCATCCAAGAAGTGGCTTGGGTGCTGCTAAAGACATTCTCTTTTATAAGGGAAGTAGAGCATAAAGTTTGGAAAACTTGCAGCCTGACGATGTGATAGAAAAGAAAATCCTATTTTCTGTGAAGAAATTTAAGCCAGCTGTAGAAATTACTTAACTAATGAAAAGCTGAAAGTTTTTCCCCAAGACAAAGGGGAAAATGTCTCCAGGGTATGTCAGAGGTCTTAATGGCAGCCCCTCCCATCACAGGCCCAAAGGCCTAGGAGAAGAAAATGGTTTCATGGACTGGGCCCAGGGTCCCCGTGCTGTGCTCAGTCTAGACTTGGGGACTTGCATCCCAGCCACTCCAGCCATTGCTGAAAAAACCAATGTAGAGTTTGGGCCATGGCTTCAGAGGGTGCAAGTCCCAAGCCTTGGCAGCTTCCACATGGTATTGAGCCTGCAAGTGCACAGAAGTCAAGAATGGAGGTTTGGGAACCTCCTTCTAGATTTCAGAGGACATATGGGAATGCCTGGATGCCCAGGCAGAAGTTTGCTGCAGGGGAGGAGACCTCATGTAGACCCTCTGCTAGGGCAGTGAAGAAGAAAACTGTGGGGTCAGAACCTCTGCACAGAGTCCCTACACTGCCTAGTGGAGCTGTAAGAAGAGGGCCACCATCTTCCAGACACCATAATGTTAGATCCATTGACAACTTGTGCTGTGCCCCTGGAAAAAACCACAGAAACTCGACACCAGCCCAGGAAAGCAGCCAGGAGGGAAGCTTGACCCTGTAGTGCTAGAGCTGCCCAAGACAATAGGAACTCACCTCTTGCATCAGCATGACTTGTATGTGAGAGTTAAAGTCAAAAGAGATCATTTTGGAACTTTAAAATTTGACTGCCCTGCTGGATTTCAGACTTGCATGGGGCCTGTAGCCCCTTTGTTTCAGACAATTTCTCCCATTTGGAATGGCTGTGTTTATCCAACATCCAATGGCTGTACTTTCACTGTATCTAGGAAGTAAGTAACCTGCTTTTGATTATACAGGCTCATAGGTAGAAGTGATTTGCCTTGTCTGAGATGAGACTTTTGACTGTGGACCTTTGAGTTAATCCTGAAATTAGTAGAGTTTAGGGGACTATTGGGAAGGCATGATTGGTTTTGAAATGTGAGGATAAGGATGTGAGATTTGGGAGAGGCCAGAGGTAGAATGATATGGTTTGGATGATTAAGGTTTTATGATTAAGTCTGGAATCCATTTTTAGTTGATGTTTATGTATATTGTTACATAATTTAATTTTGTGCCTGTGCATATCCAGTTTTCTCAATATCATTTATTTTCTCATTGTGCATTATTGGTGCCTTTGCCAAAAATTAGTTGACTGTATATGTGAGTCATTACTTCTGGGCCCTCTATCATGTTTTATTGGTGTATGTGTCTGTTTTTATGCCAGTACCAGATTGTTTTAATTACTATAGGTTTTTAACATAATTTGAAATCAGGAAATATGACGCTTCAAACTTTGTTCTTCTTGAGATTGCATTACCTAATTAGGGTCTTTTGTAGTTTTATACAAATTATAGATTCTTTTTCAATTTCTGTTAAAAATGACATTGATATTTTATAGTGGTTGCATTGAATCCATATATTGGGCCAGGTGTATATATAGAATCTAATAAATTTAAACCCAAAGAAGTAGAAAGTACAATACTGGTTACCAGGGGCTGGAGTGGGAGCACAGAGAGGAAAAGGAGCATTATTGATTGATGATTACAAAGTTTCAGAAAAACAGTAGAAATCAGTTTTTTGATCTGCTGCACAGCAGGGTAACTAGGGTCAATAATAATAATAATATACTTCAAAACAACCAAGAAAGTAAATTTTAAATGTATCACCATTAAAAATGGTAAGTGAAGTTGTAGATTGTTAGATTGATTTAAACATTCCATATTGTATACATACATCATTCTAAGTAACACTCCAACTTCACTTACCTTTTTTAATTGCGGCAATTGATTTAAACATTCCATATTGTATACATACATCAATCTAACTTCTCCCAGCTCCACTAGGCAGTACCCCCATAGGGACTCTGTGTGGGGGCTCTAATGCCACATTTTCCATCAGCACTGCCCTAGCAGAGGTTCCCCATGAGGGTCCCTCCCTGGCAGCAAACTTTTGCTTGGGCATTCAGGCATTTCTATACATGTTGTGAAATCTAGGCAGAGGTTCCCAAACCTCAGTTCTTGACTTCTGTGTACTCACAAGCTCAACATCATGTGGAAGCTGCCAAGGTTTGGACTTGCACACTCTCAAGCCATGGCCAGAGCTCTATGTTGGCCCTTTTCAGCCATGGCTAGAGTGGCTGGCACGCAGGGCACTAAGTCCCTCATCTGCACATAGCACAGTGATACTGGCCCTGGCCCACAAAACCACTTTCTCCTAGGCTTTCAGGCCTGTGATGGGAGGGGCTGCTGTGAAGTCCTCTGACATGGCCTGGAGACATTTTTCCCATTATCTTGGGGAATAACTTTCAGCTCTTTGCTATTTAAGAAAATTTCTGCAGCCAGCTTGAATTTCTCCTCAGAAAGTGGAATTTTTTCTATTGCATTTTCAGGCTACAAATTTTCCAAAATTTTATGCTCTGTTTTCCTTATAAAATGGAATGTCTTTAACAGCACCCAAGTCGCCCCTTGGATGCTTTACTGCATAGAAATTTCTTCTGCCAGATATCCTAAATCATCTCTCTCAACTTCAAAGTTTCACAAATCTCTAAGGCATGGACAAAATGTTGCCAGTCTCTTTTCTGAAATGTAACAGGAGTCACCTTTTCTCCAGTTCCCAATAAGGTCCTTATCTGCATCTGAGACCACCTCAGCCTGAATTTCATTGTCTATATCATTAACAGCATTTTGGGCAAAGCCAATCAACAAGTTTCTAGAAAGTTCCAAACTTTCCCACATTTTTCTATCTTCTTGCCCTACAAGATGTTCCAACTTCTGCCTGTTACCCAATTCCAAAGTCAATTCCACATTCTTGGGTATCTTTTCTGCAGCGCCCCACTCTACTGGTAAAATTTACTGAATTAGTCTGTTTCCACATTGCTGATAAAGACATACTTAACATTGAGAAATTTACAAAAGACAGAGGTTTAGTTGGGCTTATAGTTCCAAGTGGCTGGGGAAGCTTCACGATAAAAAAAAAAAAAGCAAGTCACATCCTATGTTTATGGCAGCAGGCAAAAAACGAGAGAGATTGTGGAGGGGAACATCTCTTTTAAAACCATCAGATCTCATGAGACTTATTCACTATCACAAGACCAGCACAGGAAAGACTTGCCTTATGACTCAGTTAGCTCCCACTGGGTCCCTCCCATAACATGTGGGAATTGAAGATGAGATTTCAGTGGGGACACAGCCAAACCATATCACCATATCTTTGCTGTTATAAATAGCATTTGTGATAAACATACTAGTCAGAATGGCTATTATTAAAAAGACAAAAGAATAGCTGATGTTGACATAGATGCACGGAAAAGGAAATCCTTATACACTGTTGGTGGGAATATAAGTTAGTAGTGCCTCTATAGAAAACACCATGAAGTTTTCTCAAAGAACTAAAAATAGAACTACCATTCAATATAGCAATCCCAGGACTGGGTAACTACCCAGAGGAAAATATTTTTATTTGTTTTGTTGTTTTCTAAAATTATTTTTCTAATGCCTGCTTCATTTATTTTCTGCTCTTTGTAATTTCCTTCCTTCTACTAACTTTGGGCTTATTTTTTTCTTCTTTTTCTAGTTTCTTTTGGTATAATATTAGATTTGTTTGATTTGTGATATTCTTTTTTGATATAGGCATTTGTTGATAGAAATTTTCCCCTTAGGACTGCTTTTGCTGCATCCCATATATTCTCATATATTATTTTTTTCATTCTGTTTGTCTAGGTATTGTTTGTTTCTTTTGTGATCCATTGGTTGTTTAGGATGTTATTTAATTTCTGCATATTTGTGTATTTTCTGTTATTGACTTTTAGTTTCATGCTGTTGTGATATAAAAATTACTGGACATGTTTTAAATACTCTTAAATACATTAACATTTGTTTTGTAGCCTAACATATCGTCTATTCTGGAGAATTCTCATGTGCACTTGAGAAGAATATGTGTTTTAATGTTATTGAATGGCATGTTCTTAATAGGTCTGTTACATTCTTATGGTCTAATGTGTAGCTGAAGTCCAGTGTATTTTTACTGATTTTTTGTCTAAATAATATGTCTATTGTTGAAAGTGGGATATTGAGATCCTTTTCTACTATAGTTTTGTAGTCTGTCTCTTACTTCAGATTATTTAATATTTGCATTATGTATTTAGGTGCTCCAATGTTGGAGGAATATATACTTACAATTATTTTGTCTACTTGGTAAATTAACTTTTTTATAATTATGTAATAATCTTCTTAGTATCTTTTTATAGTTTAGTTAAAGTCTATTTTGTCTGATATAAGAATAGTTACCCCTGGCCTCTTTTGGTTTTCACTTG
Source organism: Cacajao melanocephalus (assembly GCA_963573385.1). Classification (NCBI taxonomy): domain Eukaryota; kingdom Metazoa; phylum Chordata; class Mammalia; order Primates; family Pitheciidae; genus Cacajao; species Cacajao melanocephalus. The sequence goes on from CAUYLG010007249.1 coordinate 30,262, forward strand.
CATTGAATATCTTTTTCCATTCTTTTACTTTCAGTCTATGTATGTTCTTACTAGTAAACCATTCAGCCACTCTTTTTCTTAAATAATTTAATCTACTTACAACCAAAGTAATTATTGATAGGTGAAAACTTACTATATCTATTTTGTAATTTTTCTAATTATTTTGTAGGCTTTCTTTGAGATTCGATAGTAATTGGAGGTAATATGATTTTAATCCTTTCTTTTTATATTTTGTGTCACAGTTGAAAGTTTTTACTTTGTAGTCACATGAGAATTATGTAAAATAAAGGCCAGTTTAATAACAAATAGCTTTTAATCACATGTAAAAACTACAGTTTTACTCCTCTCCACACTTTTTTATGATTTTGATATCAAAATTTTATTTGTTTTTTGTAATTTATAACCTTTAACTATTTATTGCATTTTTTGTAACTTGTATTCAATAGTTTTTATAGTTGTTTTTCAGTTTTGCCTTTTAGCCCTCTTAATAGCAATAAAATTATTTTATATGCCACTCTTACAATGTTACAGAATTCTGAATATGACTATATATTACTTACACTAAGTTTTTTCTTTCATATATATTTTTGTTGTAGTTAGCATCCTTACATTTCAGCTTAAAGAACTTTCCGAAACATCTCTTGTAATGAAGAGTGATTGGTGATGCACTCCCTTAGCCTTTTCTTTTTTTCCTGGGCGGAGGTGGGGTGTAGTTTATTGCTCCTTGACTTATAAGTAACAAATTTGTTGGATAAAGTATTCTTAGTTCGCAGTTGTTTTTTCTGTTTAAGCACTTTGAATATACAATCCCACCCTCTTCTTACCTACAGGTTTTATACTGAGAAATTCTCTGAAGCTGTACTATGGCTCCATTGAGTGTGATATTTCCTATCTCTTTTTGTTTTTAGTATTATTTGTCTTTGATTTTTGATAATTTGATTATGATGTATTTTGGTGAACTCCTGTTTGGGCTGAATTTGATTGGGCACTGCTGAGTTTCCTTTGCCTGGATATTGTCTTTCCCCCTGATTTGAGAAATTTTAAGCCATTGTTTTGTCAAATATGTTTTCTAGGCCTTTTGCTCTCTCTTCATCAGAAAATCCTATTATGATAAGTTTAGTTCTTTTGATGATGTCATACAATTGCCATAGGTTTTTATTTTTTATAATTCTTATTTTCTTTCTCTAATTGGATAATTTCAAATGTCCTACGTTTTAGCTCACTGACTTTTTTTTCTGCTTAATCAAGTCAATTATTGATGCAGTGTATTACATTTTTTTTTAAGTTATTGTATTTTTTTTTTTATTCAGATGGAGTTTTGTTCTTGTTGCCCAGGATGGAGTGCAATGGCATGATCTCAGCTCAATGCAACCTCCGCCTCCTGGGTTCAAGCAATTCTCCTACCTCAGCTTTCCGTGTAGCTGGGATTACAGGTATGTGCCACAATACCTGGCTAACTTTTTGTATTTTTAGTAGAGATAGGGTTTCTCGATGTTGGTTAGGCTGGTCCCAAAGTCCCAACCTCAGGTGATCCATCCAGTTTGGCCTCTCAAAGTGCTGGGATTACAGGTGTCAGCCACTGCACCCAGGCAGTATTTTTTATTTGTAGCGTTTAATTTGTTTTTGAAAAAACTGTTTCTATTCATTTGTCGACTTCTCATTTTGTTCATTACTTATTTTCTATATTTAATTTTCTATCTGTATTTTATTATATTTCCCTGATCTCCTTTAAGATATTTGTTCTAAATTGTTTGTTATTTCATAGCTCTCCATTTTTGGGGGGTCCATTGTTGGATTTTTATTGGCCTTTGTTTGGTGGTAACATATTTCTTGATTTTTCATAAGCTTTGTGTCTTTATGTTAATACCTGTGCATTTGAGAACACTGTCACCCATCTGGCCTTTGCAGGTCTTATTTGGTAGTAACAAACCTTTACTATTTAGTCTAGCCTGGGCTTGTGGATTGGCTAGCTGGTCGCAGTCCTGGACAGGTAAGATGTTGGTCTTGGGTTCTGTAGTTGGACTGAATTGCTTCCTGTGCTTTGAGGCAAAATGATAATACTGGTTGGGCCTTGTGTTCTGGTGGCAAGAACACTGGCTTGTCTCTGCCGTCAGGTGGAGCTGCTGTCTGGGTTCTGTGATTCTCTTTGACTGGGCAGGGTTGCAAGTTGCCTTCTCTGGCTGGAATCTGTAGCTAGGAAGAATCTATAGCTAGGAAGAGCTGTGTGCTGGACTCTGAAGCTGGTGAGGGCTCTGGGATTATTACTTATTCCCATAGGGTGGGCAGGGCCAGAGGCTGTGCTCAACAGGTAAGTGTGAGTTTGGGAATCAAATCAAGAATATTCGTAGACTGTGTTTCCTGCAGCATGATGATGCTGTTGGCTAGTCTCTCTGGTGTGGCACCTCTGTTGGCCAGAATGCAGAGCAACTGCCAAGATGCCCGTGCTAGTCACTGTGAGCATCACCCCCATTCTTTGTTTCTAACTGAACCCAGGCAATTTAGTTCTGCCATTACTCACAATGTGTCTCATTCGATTAGACAGAAGTGAGCCTCTTGAGAAGGATCCTATTCTAAAATGATGGGAAATCTAAATGTCTGCCTCCAACTCACTGTTCTCATCATAGAAATCATGAGTTCAGTGGAATTCTCTATGTATGGTGTTAGGCTGGTTTTAAGGAGTGGCAACATGATCAAAGAGAAACATTCTTCTTACTGTTGGATAATGGCTTTTATCAGTTCTGTGGTCCAAGGAAGTTTCCCAGACTTACTCCTGAGTTCTGTAATATCCTAGATGTTATTCTTGCCTGTGGATTATTGCTAGTTGGATTTCTGTTGGTTAGGGGGAGTGAAACTAGAGAACTCCTATTGTACCATCTAGCTGAGGTCACTCTCCTGATGGATCTTTAAAAATAGATTTTCTCTTCTAGATTTGATTAATTTCTTCTTTGATCTTTATTATTTACTCCATTTTGCAAACTTTGGGTTTTGATTGCTTATCTTTTTTTTCCTTTATTTCTTTCTTTCTTTTTTTTTTATAGGGTCTCCTTCTGTCACCTATGCCAGAGTGCAATGGCACTATCTCGGCTCACTGCAATCTCCGCCTCCCGGGTTCAAGCAATTCTTTTGCCTCAGCATCCTGAGTAATGGGATTACAGGCACTCACCTTCAGGCTTGGCTAATTTTTGTATGTTTGTACAGACAGGGTTTTACTATGTTGGCCAGGCTGATGTTGGATTCCTGACTTCAGGTTTTCCACCTGCTTTGGTCTCCCAAACTGCTGGGATTATAGGCATGAGCCACTGTGTGGGCCTAGCTTGCTTTTCTTTCACTAGTTCCTTGAGTTATAAAGTTATATTGTTTGAGATCTTTTTTTCTTTGTTAATGTTGTTATCACTATAAACTTATTCCTTAGTGTTGACTTTGCTAGATTCCACAAGTTTTGGTATGTTGTGTTTTCATTTTTGTTTGTCTCAAGACATTCTTTATACTCATTTTTAATTTCCTCTTGAGTCACCTGTTGCTCAAGATTGGGTTAATTAGTTTACATATATTGGTAAATTTTTCCATTTTCTTGCAGTTACTGATATCTTTTATATTTAAAATGATACTTGATGTGGTTTTAATCTTTCATTTGTTAAGACTGTTTTGTGATCCAACATGCAGTCTATCCTAGACAATGTCCCAGTGTGCTGGAGAATAATGTGTATTCTTCTGCTGTTGGTTGAAAACTTCCATATATTTCTATGGTGTCTGTTTGGTCTACAGCATTCAAGTCTGTTGTTTCCTTATTGATTTTCTGTGTAGATGTTTTATTCACTACTGAAAGTGGAATGTTGAAGTTTGCTACTGTTGTATTGCTTCAATTTCTTTTTTTATATCAGTGAATATTTGCTTTATATACTTAGGTGCTCTAATGTTAGGTGGATATATATTTATAATGATTACACCTTCTTGTTGAATTCATGCTTTTGTCATTGTGTAATAACTTTGTCTCTAAATAATTTTTTGACTTCAAGTTTACTTTGTCTGATATAAATATAGTCACCTCCTTTTCCAGTTTTTATTTGCATGGAATATCTCTCTTCATCCTTTCAGTTTCAGTCTATGTGTTCTTGCTTCTAACATGAGTTAATTGTAGAAATCATAGAATTGGAGCTTTTAAAAAAAAAAAACTGCTTTCAACAATTTTGCTTTTTATTGGGAATTTAGTCTATTTACATTTAAAGTAATTATGGATAAAGATTTATTATTGCCATTTTGTCTACCATTCTCTGTGTTGCCATTCTTTATTCCCATTTTTTCCCCCTCAGTGTCTTCTTTAGGATTTTGTTGCTTTTATTGTGTTGATTAATTTTGATCTCTTCTATTTGTGAAACTTTTTTTTTTTTTTTTGAGACAGGGTCTCACTCACTCTGTCGCCTAGGCTGCGGTGCAGTGGCATGACCTTGGCTCACTGCAACCTCTGCCTCCTGAGTGTAAGTGATTCTTTGGTCTCAGCCTCCTGAGTAGCTGGGATTACAAGTGTGTAACGCCACACCCTGCTATTTTTTTGTGTTTTTAATAGAGAGGAGGTTTCGCAATGTTCCCCAGGCTGGTCTTGAACTCCTGATGTCAAGCGAGCCGCTCGCCTTGGCCTCCCAAAGTACTGGGATTACATGCATGAGTCACTGCTCCTGGCATATTTTGTGTAACTTTTATTATTGTTTTGGTTACCAGGGAGCTTACATAAAATGTATAATAGTTTCAGTGATCTATTTTCAGCTGATGACTGCTTAACTTTACTTGCATACAAGAACTCTACACGTGTTTCTCCTCCCCCAACATTATATTCTATCAATGTTCCAAATAATATCTACCTATATTAAGTATCCATTAGCATATTTATAATTGTTCTAATATTTTGTCTTTTATCTTTTATAGTGGAATTAAAACTGATTTATCCACCACTGTTACAGTCATATAGCATTTTTCTATTTGTTTATGTATTTACCTTTACCAATGAGTTTTTCTTATGCTCTCTTAGTCCTCATTTATTGTACTTTTGTGTCAACTTGAAGAAGTTCCATTTTCATTTATTTTAAGGCAAGTCTAGTGGTGATAATTTTTCTCAGTTTTGTCACAGAGATTATTTATCTTTCCTTCATTTGTGAAGGACATATTTTCTCAATATAGTAGTTTGGTTGGCAGGTTTTATCCCCCCGCCCTTTGAATATACCATCTCTCTCCCACTGGCCTGTAAAGTTTCTGCTGAAAAATCTGCTGATAGAAATTCTCTTATACATAACAAGTCACTTCTCTTGCTGCTTCCAAGAATCTCTCTTTTGCTATAAATATTAACAATTTTATTATTATGTATCTTAATATGGGTCTTTTTGGAACCATTTTGTTAGTGTTCTTTGGCCTCCTAAATCTCGATTTTTCCTCCTTGCTTGGAAAGTTTCCAGCTGTTATTTATTTGAATAATTTGTTGACTCCTCTTTGCCTCTCTCTTCTTCGTTGATTCCCATAATGTGTACATTGGTCTGCTTGATGATGTTCTATAAGTTTCTTAAGCTATTAAGTTACCTTCACTTTTTTCATTCTTTTTTGTTTTTGTTGTATCTTATTGTATGATTTCCAATGACCTATCTTTGAGTTCTTTGTTCTGCTTGATATATTCTGTTGTTGAATACCTCTGTTTAATTTTTTAGTTTGGTTATTGTATTCTTCAGCTCTCTAATTTTGGTGTGGCCCTTTTCGTATTTTCTTTCTCTTTCTTCTAAAACTCACATTGTTCATGTATTGTTCTCCTGATCTCAATGAGTACATTTTTTTTAATTTTTAGTTTTTGAGACAGAATCTCACTATCACCCAAGTTACAATGCTGCGGCACACTCATGGCTCACTGTAGCCTCAAGCTCCTGGGATCAAGCAATGCTCCCACCTCAGCCTCTTGAATGCTTGGAGAGCATCTTAATGACTATTATTTTGAATTTTCAGCCAAGTAAATCACTAACTCCTTTTATTTAGTGTTCATTTCTGGAAAATTACCTTATTATTTTCTTTGTAACATTTTTTCTGTTTATTTTCATTGGCTTTCTGTGTTGATTGCTATACATTAGATAAGGTGGTCACTTCTCCCAGTCTTGTTAAACTGGCCTCACCTAGAAGATGAACTCACCAGTCAGCCTGGCCAGAGATTCTGGGTGCCTCTCAAATCCTTGTACTTGTTTAAATCACTGTCTTATTTCTTTGTGGTCCCAGGATGTTCCAAGTCCTGTTAGTGCCCCGAATACAGAAGAGATAGAAACTAGTCTCTAAGAAGCATCTGGCAAAGTTGGGTTACTAAATGTGTGGTCTAATTCCCTTCTCTCTTCAGGGGTAAGCTGGAAGCTGGTTTTTGTCTCTAGCTCATTCCACACTAAACAGGTTAAAAGATCTGTGGTAATTGCTTGCACTATCCTTCAGACTGGAAACCCTTTCCAACTAATGCCTCCGTCTTGGTCATTTCCACGGTACTAGAATATTCTGGGTCTTATAGTCAGAGACAAATGGGTTAGCTGGCTGCTTAGTTCTATCTCTGGAGCAAGCCAGGAGAGGAACTATGGAAGTATCCATATGCCTATACAGGCTGTCCGAGAACTGACAACTGATAGTTGCTGAAAAAATTGTGACATTAGATAAGTGATCAAACCCCTTACAGTTACAAACTGGGTGCTGAGTGTTTTTGCCAGCTTCTTTGGTGCAAATGTAGGAGAAATGGCCATGGGTAGTCCCCCTACAACTGTTTAAAATCACCTTTTTGTTCTCTGTGACTGTGGAGTATTCATTAATGCCAAGCCCTGTCACTCCCAGAGCTGGATGATTTAGTAGTCAGTCTCCCTGGTGGGAACTTTGAAAGTCAGGGTGCTCTATGTGCTGACCAACTCCTTCCAGGGAGAAGCTAGAGAATTGCTTTTATAGTTGAAGTGAGCTTGGTGGGGAGCAGTTGCATGAAGTTTTCACACACGTGTTCAGGCTCCTGGTGGTCTTACAAATTCCCTGCTCTCCAGATGACATCTACTTAGAGGCCTGACCTTAAGACAGTAGCTGGCAAAGTGTTCAGTTAAATGTCTTTCAATAGAAACTAGGAGCTGGAAATTATTGCCTGTTTGTGCTTCCCTCAGCTCAGGGGTATTGTAGCAGGGCATTTTCGCATGCCCATTGAAAGCCGCCTGTTTAGTTCCAGGGAACTTGTAATTGCTGAGCCCCTTCTGTTTCCAGGGCTAAGAGACCTGTGAACCAGTCTCTCAGGTAGGAGCTGTAAAGATTGGACTGCTATGTTTGTGTTCTAAACCCTTCACTCTTCAGGAAGAAATTGGGAGTTGGGGATTCCTTTCCAATTGTAAGTCTCTTTACTCAGGGTGGGTTTTGTTTCATAAGTGAGTGTTAGCTTTCCCTGCGTGTGTGTGTGTGTTGTTGTTGTTGTTGTTATTGTTGTAAGACAAGGTCTTATTTTGTTGCCCATGCTGAAGTGCAGTGGTGCCACCACAACTCACCACAGCCTCTACTTTCCCAGGCTCAACTGATCCTTCCACCTCAGCCTTCTGAGCAGCTGGGGCTATAGGCATGCACCACCATTCCTGCTTATTTTTTTTTTTTTTTTTTTGCAGTGACAGCGTCTTCCTATGTTGCACAGGCTGGTCTCCACTTTTTGAGCTAAAGAAATCTTCCCACCACAGCCTCTGGGATTACAAGTTTGACCCACCACACCTGTCCTCCTACCTGTTTTCGATATGAGTATTTCTTAGTGGTATCACGTGTAGGAGCCTCTCAACTATTTTCTGAATTTATCTCAGAGGGAATTCATCCATGTGTAGCCATTTATTCGCTGTGTCTGTGAGAGGAGGAAAAAGTCAGGAGCTTCCTATTTTGCCATCTTAGTGATTTTTTTTTTCAGGCAATGAAGATATCTTCCACAAAGCTTGCCAAACCTCTTTCCTTAACTACTTACAATCACATATACACACACATGCAAACGCTGACACACTAACATTTTGCTAAGGCCTTGATGGCCTGTTACATTCTTGACAACTGAATGAATTGGGTCATCTACGAAAAGGGCATTTAAACAAAGAGATAACCAGATAACCCTTATTCACACAGTTTCTATTCACCATCTTTCTCTGGGTATGTCAGAATCTATGAACAGTTTCAAAGAGAGCTCCAATCTCCAGGATGCTTTTGAGATGGATTTTCTTTAAGTTCTGTTTTTGCCTTCTTCCCACTCTAACATTTTATTATTTGACTACCTGAAATAGAAATTCTTTCTATAAGCATAATTGCATACTGAAGTAATTTTAAAAAGGCACATTTAAGTTTTAGAATAGAAAACAGAAAAAAATATTTCTACTTCCCTTTTTGGTATCAAGATGAGAAGGTGTCTAAATATTACTCTCTCAGAAATTATTCATTAAGTGATCTTCCTATTTTAAGTTCAATTCACATATTCCTTTTTCATTAAGGACGGGATTAGAAATGTCACCCCTCCCTCCTCTCTCCACCTAAAACCCACACATACCTCACTTTCTCATTTTCTGATTGTATATTATGAACCACACACTGTATGAGGTACTGTAGACATAAAGAAACAAAAGTCCTATCCTGAAGGAGCTCATATTTTAATGGGAATGCAAATGTGTAAGTGAATTAATTTGAAAACTATATCTTAGTTGTTATAATGGAGATACTGCTGAGTCCTTTGGATGTCATAAAGGATAAAGGGTAACTCTTCTAGAGGAATTTTGGAAGAAAAAATTTCATAAATTTTACTTCATTAAAGTCAGAGTAATAGTGCCCACTAAGTATCATAGAGTAGACCATAATTTTTGCTCACCTGATTACTATCTATTCTTGCATTATCTTTACTAGGTAGGAGTATTAGACGGGACCAAGTTAGGAAAGCAGAAACCATTCTAGGTATGATAGAAAGGGCAGAAGGGAGAGAGAAAGCGAGAAAAAAAAAAGAAAAGAAATTTCACCAAACTGCAGCAGACTACAAATTCTTTTCAGGTAATGTAGCTAGGGAATAGAGGAACCTGTATTTGACTCCAAGTCTTTCCAAAACCTCGTCCTATGAATGAGTTTAAATAGTGAGAGGGCTCAGAATAAAGAGTTAAGTTTCTTGGATTAAGTGAGAATAAATAGGCTTAGAAACTCTGATCCTTACTTGTTATACAACTTTTTCTCTGATCACTCCTGACCTCCAGAACTATATGGGGAGGAAGTAGAAGCAGAGAGCATCTCCTTCATAGTATCATCAGTGGACTGTTTTCTATTACCCTAAAATCATTTGTAGGGTTTTTTTTTGATGGACACAACATGTTCCCCAGAGAAGGCTATATTGCCATTCTGACGAATGTCCATCCAAGGAATGGGCCATTCATTTTCCCTTCCACTAGAATTAAATTGTGAAGTTATTGATGCATGAAGAAGGAATAGTAGGAAAAAAAGAGAAAGTTATATTTGTCTTCTTTACTATAAGAAAAAAATGCAGCATCAGGAAAAATGTATCTTGAATATTACTTTTACAAAGGCAAAAACAGCCTGTTTGCTATCTAATCAGTCCTGTTGATAAAATTTAGGCTGTACTGTTCTCTTCAGAGAGAGGCAAATGAGGGGAGTTATTAGATTTGCACCCTACTGCTGTTAGTAGAATGAACAAGACAGAGTAAAAGTCACAAGTGGAATTATACTAGTATTTCCTCCGTAATTAACCCAACACTTAGGTAGCCTTTAAAGTGAAAGGAGCCCTCCAAGTGTTGGAGGCATACAGGAGGTAATTACGTGCTTTCAATAAATGCCTGAAAGCTCACAATTTCTTTGAGGAGATACAATCATCTCTGGAAAGACTTGCATTGTCACTCCCATTTCATTTATTATTTTAACAGATTGCATGTTCTGTGGAGGAACTTTATTTCCCAAAATGATGAATGTGTAATAAACCAGTTCTTTATTTTAAAACTTCCTGTGAGATAAATTTCAATTTATTAGATAATTCCATTGTCTACAAAGAGTCTCTATTATTAGCTTAAGTTCCGAAAGATATTGCCACATTATTATTGTAGGTAGCCCTTATAATTCTCAGATTTCTATTGCTATATTCTCTAGGACAGGGATAAGCAAACTACAGCCTGTAGGTCAAATCTGGCCTCTGAATTGTTTTATAAATAAAACTTTATTTAAACATAACCACTCCCATTCATTTACTTGTTGTCTCTGATTGTTTTTGCAATACAGCAGTAGGGTTAAGTAGATATAACAGACTGTGTCACATGAAGCCAAAAACGTTTGCTCTCTGGCTCTTTACAGAATGAGTTTGCTCTTCTTTCCTCTAGGATGTCAATTTGTCTGCTTAATTAACAGAAGGACAAATTTTAACATATCTTACTTCTGTGGCCTGAATGTTTAAGTACCCTGAAAATTCATTTGTTGAAACCCGGTTCCCAATTTGATAGTATTAGAAGGCAGGGCTTTGGAGATGTGATTATATCATGAGGGCGTAACCTTTATTAGTGGGATTAGTGCTTTTATATGGGGTTGAAGAGACCAGAGCTTCCCTTCCATCATATGGGGATGCAGAAAGAAGATACATTCTATGAACTAGAAAGTTGACTCTCACTACACAGCAAATCTGCCAGTATTTTGATCTTGGATTTCCCAGCCTTAAGAACTTACAGCAGTTCAGAAAGATTAAGACACCCACATGAAATGTTAATTTCATCCTAAAATAATCTTGCATATAAGAACTGAAATATGACCTAAGTATTATTTGAGGAGTCAATGCTGATTTATTGGTGGTGGATGCTGTGATCCTGTATTAAGAATGGATCTGAGGCCACATAAGAAAATGCTATTTTCCATGGCTGTGAGAAGACAGCCTTTTACCAGCATTTGAAACCCTGCATAAACAAAACTGTCAATATGTTTCGAAGGGCTTTACACTCTGCTCAGGATTTAGAAATATTTCCACTGATGAGGGCTTTCAGATCAAATATTCATATTTTATTCTGAAACAAACATTTACCAGTTTTGGAAATTTTATTCTGAATAGAAAGGAAAGGAGTAACATGGTGAATAGGACACCATTCTTAGGTTAGACAAAGTCTATATTATCAAAAGGCTAGTATACCATGTTATATTATAATATATGTCATAATCATGTAGTCAGTTCTCCCCTTGAGCAATAGAAACAGATATCATTATGTGGCCTTATTCCATTAAAGGTCATGTAATATAGCTGGGGAAATATAATTAAAAACAAAGTCATCCCCAAAGCCAGAAAACCTCTTCACAAAGGTAGAACAAGTATTAAGCATTACTATTGAATTAGCAGTAAACCAGAATGTGATATAAATCACAAGCAATCCACTGAAGATAATGAAAAGACAAATCTCACCTTATATAGACAAGCAGGGCAACCCATAAAATACATGTTCTCAAGATAAACAATAACCAGTCCTCAAGTAAGAAGGCTTGACTGCATGTGGTTCATCCTAAATTCATTTGGTAATTAGGTTGGCTGTCTGTTGGCTTGAAAATTAAACTTCTCAAATCTTTAAGATGAGGGTAGGTTTATAACTTGGAGTAAGAGACCCCACATAATTAGGTACCTATCTTCTCACAGAACCTGGAGAATGGGAGTGTTATCTCCCTTGAGGATTATATTTAAAAGAGATGATCTTATATATTATATTGAAAAATTGTAAAGATTCTGCTACAGTGTTAGAACTAACAAACACAGTAAGTAAAGTTGTAAGATGTAAAATCAGCACAGAGAAACAGTTGTGTTTCTTATTTTTAATTTTTATTTTTAGTTCTGGGGTACATGTGCAGGATGTGCAGGTTTGTTTTATAAGTAAACGTGTGCCATGGTGGTTTGCTACACCTATCAACCCATCAGCTAGGTAGTAAGTCCAGTATGCGTTAGCTATTTTTCCTAATGCTCTCCCTTCCTTCAAACCACCCCCTGAAAGACTCCAATATATGTTGCTCCCCTCCCTGTGTCCATGTGTTCTTACTGTTCAGCTCCCACTTATAAGTGAGAATACATGGTGTTTGGTTTTCTGTTCCTGCATCAGTTTGCTGAGGATAATGGCTTCCAGCTTCATCCATGTCCCTGCAAAGGAGATGATCTCATTTCTTTGTATGGCTGCATAGTATTCCATGGTGTATATGTGCATCTTTTCTTTATCCAGTCTATTGATGATGGACATTTGGGTTGATTCCATGTCTTTGTTATTGTGAATAGTGCTGCAAGGAACACATGTGTGCATGTATCTTTGTAACAGAATGATTTACATTCCTTTGGGTATATACTCAGTAATGGGATTGGTGGATCAAACGGTAGCATTACTGGCTCTAAATCTTTGAGGAATCATCACACTATTTTCCACAACAGTTGAACTAATTTACATTTCCACGAACAGTGTAAAAGCATTCTGATTTCTCTGCAACCTTGCCAGTATCTGTTGTTTCTTGACTTTTTAATAATGGCTGTTCTTACTGGTGTGATATGGCATCTCATGGTGGTTTTGACTTGCATTTTTCTAATAGTAACATTGAACTTTTTTTCTTATGTTTGCTGGCTGCATGAATGTCTTCCTTTGAGAATTGTGTGTTCGCATTCTTTGCCCATTTTTTAATGAGGCTGTCTGTTTTATTCACGTAAATTTGTTTGAGTTCCTGTTAGCTTCTAGATATTAGACCTTTGTTGCATAGATAGATTGCAAACATTTTCTCTCATTCATAGGTTGCCTGTTCACTCTGATGGTAGTTTCTTTTGCTGTTTAGAAGTTCTTTAGGTTAATTAGATACCATTTGTCAATTTTTGCTTTTGTTGCAATTGCTTTTGGTAATTTCATCATGAAATCTTTGCTTGTGCCAATGTCCTGAATGATATTGCCTTGGTTTTCTTCTAAGGTTCATATAGTTGAGGTTTTACGTTTAAGTCTTTAGTCCATCTTGAGTTAATTTTTGTATGAGGTGTGAGGAAGTTATCCAGTTTCAACTTTCTGCAAATAAATAGCCAGTTCTCCCAGCACCATTTATTAAATAGGGAATCCTTTCCCTATAGCTTGTTTTTATCCATTTTGTCAAAGTTCAGATGGTTGTAGATGTGAGATCTTGTTTCTGAGTTATCTATTCTGTTCCATTGGTCTACATGTCTGTTTTTGTACCAGGACCCTGTTGTTTTGGTTATTGTAGCCTTATAGTTCAGTTATATTTCTTTACACTAATGGTGAACTATCCCAAATGGAATTTCAGAAAATGATACGATTGGAGAGAGATCCAAGGTGGCCGATTAACAACAGCTCAGGATTGCAGCTCCCAGTGAAAGTGTGGAGAGCGAGTGGATGCCGCACTTTCAGATGAATTTTTGTTGCCCACAGACTGGGAGATTCCCAGCGGAGGAGCCACACGGGTCGCCAGCGCGACTTTTTTGGCCGGCGTGGCTATTTTGCCGGCGCCCCAGCATGGTGCTTCTCAGTGCAGAGTATACGGGACGGGGTGCCCTTTGAGTCTGGCTCGGCTGGTCCCATCCCCACAAGGAGAACAGCAATTGGAAGCACTGAGGACTGAGAGTTTCACAGTAAGCACAGCTGAACCTGGAAGGTCCAGCCCTGCGGGGAAGAGGCATCCGCCAAAGGAAAACTAAGAAACAGAAAAAACTTCATCACCAACAAGCCTGACGTTCACTCAGACCCAATCTGAAAGTTGGCAATTGCAAAGACGACAGGTGGATAAATCCACAAAAATGGGAAGAAACCAGTGCAAAAAGGCTGAGAACGCCCAAAATCAGAATGCCTCTCCTCCTACAGGGGATCGCAGCTCCTCATCAGCAAGAGAACAAGGCATGATGGAGAATGAGTATGACGAACTGACAGAATCAGGCTTCAGAAGGTGGATAATAAGAAACTTGTGTGAGCTAAAAGAACATGTACTAACCCAATGCAGAGAAACTAAGAACCTTGAAAGAAGATTTAACGAAATGCTAACGAGAATGGACAACTTAGAGAGGAATATAAATGAATTGATGGAGCTGAAAAACACAACACGAGAACTTCGTGAAGCATGCACAAGTTTTAATAGCCGAATTGACCAAGCAGAAGAAAGTATGTCAGTGGTTGAAGATGAACTCAATGAAATAAAACGAGAAGGCAAGATTAGAGAAAAAAGGGTAAAAAGGAATGAACGAAGTCTCCAAGAAATATGGGACTATGTGAAAAGACCTAATCTACGTTTGATAGGTGTATCTGAATGTGAGGAAGAGAATGAATCCAAGCTGGAAAATACTCTACAGGATATTATCCAGGAAAACTTCCCCAACCTAGCAAGGCAGGCCAATATTCAAGTCCAGGAAATACAGAGAACACCACAAAGATATTCCTCAAGAAGAGCAACCCCAA